>CM056060.1:149408875-149701375 GCA_029574335.1 Rana kukunoris
CCAGCAGAGAGGATTATGGACACCCAGCCAGAGTCCGGCATTAAACATCTTTTAGCATTACATAAAAAGAACAGATAGTGCCGGTCATGGAACATGTGACAGGAAGCCTCAGTGGTGCAGAACACACAATGCAATCGTATGAGTGATACTTACTTGTCAGCGCCTCCTGTCAGCTTCCTGATGTAAGCATGGAAAGACATATGTTTGACTGGGGGCTCCAGATGGTTCAGATAATCCTCATCGAATGGCTGCAGGACAAAAAGGTGATATGAGAAGGTGGTTCAGAGGAGAAAACGGCCGTATACATACATAGGAGGCCGAGCAGAGACCGCCATGTACATACATAGGAGGCCGAGCAGAGACCGCCATGTACATACATAGGAGGCCGAGCAGAGACCGCCATGTACATACACAGGAGGCCGAGCAGAGACCGCCATGTACACACACAGGAGGCCGAGCAGAGACCGCCATGTACATACACAGGAGGCCGAGCAGAGACCGCCATGTACACACACAGGAGGCCGAGCAGAGACCGCCATGTACACACACAGGAGGCCGAGCAGAGACCGCCATGTACATACAGGAGGCCGAGCAGAGACCGCCATGTACACACAGGAGGCCGAGCAGAGACCGCCATGTACACACAGGAGGCCGAGCAGAGACCACCATGTACACACAGGAGGCCGAGCAGAGACCGCCATGTACACACAGGAGGCCGAGCAGAGACCACCATGTACATACACAGGAGGCCAAGCAGAGACCGCCATGTACATACATAGGAGGCCGAGCAGAGACCGCCATGTACATACAGGAGGCCGAGCAGAGACCGCCATGTACACACAGGAGGCCGAGCAGAGACCACCATGTACACACAGGAGGCCGAGCAGAGACCGCCATGTACACACAGGAGGCCGAGCAGAGACCACCATGTACATACACAGGAGGCCAAGCAGAGACCGCCATGTACATACATAGGAGGCCGAGCAGAGACCGCCATGTACATACACAGGAGGCCGAGCAGAGACCGCCATGTACACACACAGGAGGCCGAGCAGAGACCGCCATGTACATACATAGGAGGCCGAGCAGAGACCGCCATGTACATACATAGGAGGCCGAGCAGAGACCGCCATGTACACACATAGGAGGCCGAGCAGAGACCGCCATGTACACACATAGGAGGCCGAGCAGAGACCGCCATGTACACACACAGGAGGCCGAGCAGAGACCGCCATGTACATACATAGGAGGCCGAGCAGAGACCGCCATGTACACACACAGGAGGCCGAGCAGAGACCGCCATGTACACACACAGGAGGCCGAGCAGAGACCGCCATGTACACACACAGGAGGCCGAGCAGAGACCGCCATGTACACACAGGAGGCCGAGCAGAGACCACCATGTACACACAGGAGGCCGAGCAGAGACCGCCATGTACACACAGGAGGCCGAGCAGAGACCGCCATGTACATACACAGGAGGCCAAGCAGAGACCGCCATGTACATACACAGGAGGCCGAGCAGAGACCGCCATGTACATACACAGGAGGCCGAGCAGAGACCGCCATGTACACACACAGGAGGCCGAGCAGAGACCGCCATGTACATACATAGGAGGCCGAGCAGAGACCGCCATGTACACACATAGGAGGCCGAGCAGAGACCGCCATGTACACACATAGGAGGCCGAGCAGAGACCGCCATGTACACACATAGGAGGCCGAGCAGAGACCGCCATGTACATACATAGGAGGCCGAGCAGAGACCGCCATGTACACACATAGGAGGCCGAGCAGAGACCGCCATGTACACACACAGGAGGCCGAGCAGAGACCGCCATGTACATACACAGGAGGCTGAGCAGAGACCGCCATGTACATACACAGGAGGCCAAGCAGAGACCGCCATGTACACACACAGGAGGCCAAGCAGAGACCGCCATGTACACACACAGGAGGCCAAGCAGAGACCGCCATGTACACACACAGGAGGCCGAGCAGAGACCGCCATGTACACACACAGGAGGCCGAGCAGAGACCGCCATGTACACACACAGGAGGCCGAGCAGAGACCGCCATGTACACACAGGAGGCCGAGCAGAGACCGCCATGTACATACACAGGAGGCCAAGCAGAGACCTCCATGTACATACACAGGAGGCCAAGCAGAGACCTCCATGTACATACACAGGAGGCCAAGCAGAGACCTCCATGTACATACACAGGAGGCCAAGCAGAGACCTCCATGTACATACACAGGAGGCCAAGCAGAGACCTCCATGTACATACACAGGAGGCCAAGCAGAGACCTCCATGTACATACACAGGAGGCCAAGCAGAGACCTCCATGTACATACACAGGAGGCCAAGCAGAGACCTCCATGTACATACACAGGAGGCCAAGCAGAGACCTCCATGTACATACACAGGAGTCCAAGCAGAGACCTCCATGTACACACACACAGGAGGCCGAGCAGAGACCGCCATGTACACACACACAGGACACAATGACACCCAGTGCCCAACTCTCGGCACTTACCTCCAATGGGACGCAGTGCACACATTTTCCAAGAGAGCCGTGCCGACATCTACAATGGAGAACATATACAATTAGGAGATGGGGAGCCATACAAACGTAAAGACACAGCATCTTTCTTTGGACGCGATTTATTTTATTTTTGTTCATTGTGGATACTTCTTTGATGTAATAAAAAAATAAGAAAATAAAAGTTGAAAAAAGACACACTACATAGAATGACTGTAGATCAGCAGGTTTGTTGTTCATGTACCTACCTCTCCTGATAACTATCTGTACACTTCCTGGGATGTAACATACGGCCTCATAGCTGTATATCTGCAGCGCGAGATCCAAGGCACTGCTGCCTCTGACTGCTAGTCTCAGGAGATTTGGTGACATCATTACCGTGCTGCTCACCGTTCTCCTTGCTGGAGGCCGACATTGGGAAGCAAAGTCCTGCCTCAACCAAGATGGCCGCCTCCATACAAAATGCAGAACAAGGGATGGCAAGTCAGTAATAGGGGAGAAGATCGGGTGTTGGGAGACCACAGGCAATAGCGGTGAACAATCCCCTGCCCTCAGCCTGTCTTTCTCTGCACTGATGGGCACCCATACACAGCGCTGATGGGCAGCACTGGTGGGCACCAATTGGGGCTGCCCCGATTATCAGTGTAGATGTCCCCTGTGTGGATTTGCTGGTTATCGGCTCTCCTCTCCTGTCAGTGTGAGGAAAAGATTGCAGAAAACCAGAAAATCCTGTTTATGTTGTGATCAGCTGCGACTGGACACAGCTAATCACGTGGTAAAGAGCCGTTGTGATTGGCTCTTTACCCTGATCACAGATCACTGCTGATGCACACTACATGGGGGCGCGAGCATCGGAGGATGTCATACGATGGCCTCCTGGCCCCGCTGTAGCGGTCATTCGGCTAGAGCACGGCCGTGAACAGGTCAAAGGGTAAATTTACACCGAGTACTAATAAGCTGCAATATATGAAATGTTCTGGTAATTATTTACCCCAAGCAGGATTTTTAACACAACTTCCTGTGCCAACACAGGCCCACTGTGACCCTACATTGTAGGTGAGGGATGGGTGGAAGATGACAGGTGCACTTTATGTTTATTTCTCGTAGAGTACGTACAGCTGGGGGTCTTTGTTTCTGTAGATCTTCCCCTCCTGTTTGAGCAGATACTGGTCAATCTCGTCTTCCATCACTTGAGGCGAACTTGTCGGTCGTGCGGCCTGCAGCCCCGCGGACGTATCCATGACCTCAGAGGACGGCCCGGCGAGGCCCGACGGGTAGAGGAACAGCATGTCCCCATGTCTACAGGAAAAACACAAAGCAGGGAATGCAGATCACGCGTCAGTAAGGTGATTCATTATTTATTCAGAGCAAACAGCAACCGGCAACCGACACCCAGCCGATCGCTTACATCCTCCTCCTCTGCTCGAGTGATTCTATTCCATGCAGAACAAAGCCAGACTTCTCCTGTGCTGCAACTTTATTCCGGAACACTGTCATTCTACAACCCCCATCATTTACAGGGAGCTCCGACATCTGGCTCTGAGCTGCACCTTTAAACAATCCAATGCAGAAGCCTTACCAATCAACGGAGTCTCTTACACTGCACTGCTGGAAAGAAGGGGGCAGGGCTTAGCTGAAAGTGAAAAAGTCAATGCCCCCCTGTCGAGAAATATTTTTCTCTCTCCAGCTTTAGTTCCCTCACTTATCTGTAATGAAGTATGACCTGAAATGTGCAAGCTGCTGACTTCTGTAGAAATCTTTACTGCAGAGAAGCCCCGTCCCCCTGCTGAAGGCCCCAGCCTCCGAAGCCCACGGCCTAATGTCCGCCACTGAAGGCCGGGGCCTCCCGCCCGCCGCTAAAGCCCCCAGGCCTACCGCCCGCCGCTACAGCCCCCAGGCCTCCCGCCCGCCGCTAAAGCCCCCAGGCCTGCCGCACGCCGCTACAGCCCCCAGGCCTGCCGCACGCCGCTACAGCCCCCAGGCCTGCCGCCCGCCGCTACAGCCCCCAGGCCTACCGCCCGCCGCTACAGCCCCCAGGCCTACCGCCCGCCGCTACAGCCCCCAGGCCTACCGCCCGCCGCTACAGCCCCCAGGCCTACCGCCCGCCGCTAACGCCCCCAGGCCTACCGCCCGCCGCTACAGCCCCCAGGCCTGCCGCCCGCCGCTACAGCCCCCAGGCCTGCCGCACGCCGCTACAGCCCCCAGGCCTGCCGCACGCCGCTACAGCCCCCAGGCCTACCGCACGCCGCTACAGCCCCCAGGCCTACCGCCCGCCGATACAGCCCCCAGGCCTACCGCCCGCCGATACAGCCCCCAGGCCTACCGCCCGCCGATACAGCCCCCAGGCCTACCGCCCGCCGCTACAGCCCCCAGGCCTACCGCCCGCCGCTACAGCCCCCAGGCCTACCGCCCGCCGCTACAGCCCCCAGGCCTACCGCCCGCCGCTACAGCCCCCAGGCCCACCGCCCCCTGCTGCTTAAACTCCATCCTCCTTCCTGACAGTGAAACCCCGTCCCCGTCTTCCTGCCTGCCGCTGCGATTCAGGAAAGCTATGATGTCACTTCACCAGTCGTGTGACAGTGTATACATATAGCAATTGGCTGCCGGACCCAAGCACAGTCACTGAAGCCCCCGGCCTACCGACCGCCACTGAACCCACCAGGGAAAGCAAAATTAGACTTTAGAATTTTTAAAAAAATGATCAGAATGGAGATTATTTTTTGTCTTACTTGATTTTCAGGAGGTGAAGAGACTTGTTTGGACTCGCTGATATTTCGTCTGTCCGGTTTCTGTTCGCATACACAGAGAAGCCGTTATTCCTAAAACCAAATTCTTTCGCTACCTGGAACACAAATCATCAAATCGGTCACATGAAAGTCACACAACAAAATGCTGTCAGCTTAAAATAACCATTGGCAGAAAAAAATAAAATTAATTGCAATATTTCCCTTTGAAGTTTTAGGTATTGTCGCACTCTGTGGGTTGATACCACATCTGCCATCAATCCTTCGATTCCTGAGCTTTACATGAAAGAGCTCATCCCTGGCATTCTTTTATACGTGCATGCTCAATCAACTGATCAGCAGATTGCACAGCTAAATTCTGCAGCACCCTGCGGCCAGCAGGGAGGAGCATGCACATCTAATGCAACACTGAGCATGTGCACATTGAGCATGCACATCTAAAGCGATACGGAGGATGCGTTCTTAAAGCATGCATGTCTAAAGGGATACAGAACAAGTGTTCTTTCAGCATACACGTCTAAAGGGATACAGAACAGGTGTTCTTTCAGCATGCACCTCTAAAGGGATACATAGGTTGTGTTCTTTCCTCCTGAAAAAATATGAGATAGGATGCTGTGATGTTTGTAGGAGCCTGTCAGTCCCTTCCAGCAATCTACTGACCAGCAGATTACATGTCCAAAGTCTGCAGCACTCTGTGGCCAGCAGGGAGGAGCCTGAACATCTAAAAAGGATACCGAGGATGAGTTATACGAATGTGCACGTCTAAACGAATACCAAGGATGTGTTCTTTGAGCATGATGTCTAAAGGGATACAGAGGATGTGTTCTTTGAGCATGGATGACCCCAACAGGTCAGATTTTCAGGGTTTCCATTATTTTGCACAGGTAATTTGATCAGTTTCACAGCCTAATGCCCCGTACACACGATCACTTTTTGTGACGAAAAAAAGTGTCATTTTATCTGACGAAACAAAACAACGTTTTTCAAACTTCATTTTCAAAAACGACATTGCATACACACCATCGTTTTTCCACAATGCTCTTGCAAAGCGCGGTTACGTAAGACACTTTCGACGGCACTCTGTTCCATTGAAGCTCCCATCTCATAACTTGCTTCTAAGCATGCGCGGGTTTAAAAACTTTGTTTTAAACTACGTTTTGCCCACACATGATCACTTTTTATGCCACAAAAAACGACATTTTGAAAAACGACACAAAAAAATCAAACATGTTGGAATTTTTTTTTGGTCGTTTTTTTGAAGACATAAAACGACGTTTTGCCCACACACCATCATTTTAAATTACGTTTTTTAAAACGTCGTTTTTTTTTCATCACAAAAAGTGATCGCGTGTAAGCGGCATTAGTAATTACCACAGCTGTTACATCTGAGGACAATCCTGAAAACATGACCTGTTGGGGCGCCTTGAGGACTGAGTTGAGAAACACTAGTCTAAGGGATTCCACGGATGTGTTCCTTTTGCATGCACGTCTATAGAAATACTAGAGATGTGTTCTTTCCTCCTGAAAAAAAAAACAGATAGGGTGCTATTCTGCTAGCAGGAGCCTGCCAGGCCCTTCCAGCAATTAATTGATCAGCAGAGTACACGGCCAAAGTCTGCAGCACTCTGTGGCCAGCAGGGAGGAGCATGCACGTCTAAAGGGACACCAAGGATGTTATCCTTGAGCGTGCACGTCTAAAAAGGAACACTGAGGATGTGTTCTTTGAGTATGCACATCTAAAAGGAAACCAAGGGTGTGTTCTTTGAGCATGCATATCTAAAGGGATACTGAAAATGTGTTCTTTCCTCTTGAAAGAACCAAGATAGGGTGCTATGCTGCTAGCAGAAGCCTGCCAGCCCCTTCCAAGCAATCAACTGATCAGCAGATTACACAGCTAAATTCTGCAGCAGGGAGAAGCAAGCACATCTAAAGGGATACAGAGAATGTGTTTTTTGAGCATGTACATCTAAAGGGATACCGAGAATGTGTTCTTTGAGCATGCATGTCTAAAGGGATACTGAAAATTTGTTCTTTTCTCTTGAAAGATAGGGCGCTCTTGATGCTTGTAGGCGCCTGTCAGCCCCTTCCAGCAATCAACTGATCAGCAGATTACACAGCTAAATTCTGCAACACCCTGTGGCCAGCAGGGAAAAGCATGCAAGTCTAAAGGGATACCGAGGATGTGTTCTTTGAGCATGTACATCTAAAGGGATACCGAGCATGCACGTTTAAAGGGATACCGAGAATGTGTTCTTTGAACATGTACATCCAAAGGGATACAGAGGATGCGTTCTATGAGCATGCACGTCTAAAGGGATACAGAGGATGTGTTCTTTGAGCGTGCACGTCTAAAGGGATGCTGGGGATCTGTTCTTTCCTCCTGAAAGAACAAAGATGGGGTGCTATGATGCTAGCAGAAGCCGGCCAGCCCCTTCCAGCAATCAACTGATCAGCAGATTACACAGCTAAATTCTGCACCACGGAGAAGCAGGCACGTCTAAAAGGGATACCGAGATTGTGTTCTTTGAGCATGCACGTCTAAAGGGATACAGAGGATGTGTTCTTTGAGCATGCATGTCTAAAGGGATGCTGGGGATGTGTTCTTTCCCCCTGAAGAAGATCTGAGATAGGGTGCTGTGATGTTTGTAGGAACCCGCCAGCCTCTTCCAGCAAAGACAGGGCAGCAGACAGATCCAGTGATGTCCCAGAGTCTCAAGTGAGAGGGGGGGGGGGAAGACATTCTCGGCGCACATCAGACTTCCTCTTTACTCCAGGAATAATGTTCAGACGCCTAAATGCCGCTTCTGTTCCGGACTGGCAAAGTTCTGGAACTTCTGAAGGTTGTGAGAGCTTGTCTGCCTCCCGCCCCTCCCACTCATTCCTATTGGTCAGTGCTGGAGCTCATTATCATAATGAGGGGCCAATAGGAACGTATGTGATGTCTGGGGGGGCGGGGAAACCAAAACCCTGATCCACCTGCACTTTTTTTTTTAAATAACAAACAACTTTATTATTTTCTTTTTTATGGACATAAAGATTTAAATGTTGTACCGAGAAGCTTGAAAAGACGCTATTAAGCCCCGCCCACACGGGGTCTCCATGGTAACAGATTTTTTTTTACAGACCAGCACCCCCACCGAGGGTTAACTGTTCAGCGGCAAACCTTCGTTTTCCCATTTCAGGCCTTCCCCTCCCCCCAACCATCAGATCCGTATCTTCTGCATTATTGAAGAGTTGTGGGCGGCGGCCTCTCCTGTTCGCAATTGACGAAGAAATAAAAACTCCATCAAGCTTCGATTTTCTAACAGCAGCGGAAAAAAACTCAGCCCAGTCCAGGAACCCGAAACCCCTCCCCCCCACCCCCGGGGGGACGAATAAACATCTCCTACAAGCTAAAAAAAAAAATGTACTTGTATCGGGCACTTCTAATGTAAAAAAAAAAAAAAATAATACGTTTCTGTAAAATAAAACATTATTTCCATAAAAAAAATAAAAAAAGATAAAAATTAAAAAAAATAAAAACCTCTGAAAAATATCTAAAAACACACTGAAAAAATAAAAATAATAAAACACTTAAACATAAAAAAAATATTTCTGAAAAGAAAAAACAGACCAAAAAAAACCTTCATGGAAAATAACTAAAAACACACTGAAAAAATAAAAAAACACTTCTGTAAAATAAAACATGCTTTCCATAAAAAAATATATATATATATATTTCTGAAAAGAATATGCGTTTCCTTTTATTTTTCAGAAAAAAAAAAAAAACAGACCAAAAAAAAAAAAACCTCCATGAAAAATTACTAAAACACACTGAAAAAACAAAAAAACACTTCTGTAAAATAAAACATGCTTTCCAGAAAAAAAAAAAATATATATATATTTCTGAAAAAAATATGCGTTTTCAGTTTTATTTTTCAGAAAAAAAAACAGACCAAAAAAAAAAAAAAAAAACCTCCATGGAAAATAACTAAAACCACACAAAACAAAAAGTAGAAAAGACACTTTTCTGTAAAAAAAAAAAAAAAAAGAAAGCATCAGCGATTTTTTTTTATCGGGACTGCGACATTGCGGCGGACACATTGGACACTTTTTTACACTATTTTGGGACCAGTGTCATTTATACAGTGATCAGTGCTATAAAAATGCACCGATTACTGTGAAAATGACACTGGCAGGGAACCACCAGGGGACGCTGAAGGGGTTTAAGTGTGTCCTAGAGAGTGATTCTAACTTAAGGGGAGGAGCTACCAGTGACACGTCACTGATCGCTGCTCCTGATGACATGTCACTAGTAGGTAGAAGGTGGAGATGTTGCGTTTACACTGACCTCTCCCCGTTCTGCAGCTCTGTGACCCGATCGCGGGACACCGGCAGACATCGAGTCCGTGGGTACCGCGGGCACGGAGCTCGTGGCAGGGGCGCACGCCCACACAGCGGGAATTTTAAGGCGACGTGTGTGTGTATATATATGCCCAGCCGTGCCATTCTGCTGACGTATATGTGCAGGAACTGGTCTTTAACCGGTTAACAAATTGCACAAAATGTCATGTAGAAAATAAAACTCTATAAAAAAAGAAAAAAAAAAAATGCAAAAAAAGAAAAAAAGTAAAACGACTACCGTGAAAAAAAAAAAAGTAAAATTTTAATAAAAGTTTAAAAAAAAAGGAATAAATGCAAAAAAAAAAGAAAACGACTGTGAAAAAAAAGTAACATTTTAATAAAAGTAAAAAAATAATAATTAATAAATGCAAAAAAAAGAAAACGACTACCGTGAAAAAAAAAAAAGTAAAATTTTAATAAAAGTTAAAAAAAAAGGAATAAATGCAAAAAAAAAAGAAAACGACTGTGAAAAAAAAGTAAAATTTTAATAAAAGTAAAAAAATTAATTAATAAATGCAAAAAAAAGAAGAAAAAGACTACCGTTTAAAAAAAAAATGTCAAATTTTAACAAAAGTAAAAATAAAATAAAAATAAAAAATGCTAAATAAATAAACGACTACCTTAAAAAAATAAAAATAAATACAAAAAGAAAAAACGAACTGTAAAAAAAAAAAAAAAAAAAAAAAAAAATATTATATATAAAAAAAAAAAAGTTACATGAAATGAAAAAAAAAAAAAAAATATATATATATACAATTTGCAAGAACAATGTGAAATAAAAATCTTAGAGATGTGAGTGAATTTTATTTTAGCGCGGCCGCGGCGTTTGCTGCCCGGCTCTGACTGTTTCCACTCATTCAGCAGAATTGCAGTGTGTGGGGGAGGGGACTGTGGGAGGTGAAGTATCGGGCCCCCCGATGGTAAGGGCGGGGGGGGGTCACGGAAGGGGAAGTTTCGGTCGCTCTCGGTATTCGGGAGGATCAGGCGGATTATCGGGTCATTTTGTGGGGATTGTCGCAGTGACACGGATGACATCTGTGTAGCGGGGGAGGGGAGGGGAGGTTGAACTCTTCACCCTTTAGTGAGGGGTCACCGGGGGGGGGGGGGGGGGGGGGGGGGTTTACCGGCTGTTATCCTCTTAAAGAGATTTCTATCCACTTACAGCTGAAGTGTAATGTATCCATCCATCGTCTCTTATGCCCCTCCCCCAATTCACTTTTTCAAGCCAATCATTTTGTTTTCAGACTCGGCGCACCAATCACAGGGGAGGGGGGGGGGTTGTCTGCTGGTCTTTGCTCCTTAACAGCGAGTTTGGTAGGGGGTGTCTTTAATGTCACAGCTACCCCCCCCCCCTCCCTCCCACGAGCAATATATGAAAGAACACATCCACAGCATCCCTTTAGATGCTTCTTCCTGCTAGACAGGGTCTCCAAACCATGCCCCCCCCAGTTGTTCAGGAACTACAATACCCACCATGCCTAGTCGTGTCTGATTGTCAGAGTTTTACAATGCCTCATGGGACAGCTGGTGGGCCGTAGTTTGGAGATTCCTGTGCTAGATCGTTGCGGACCTTCGCTGTGCAATCTGCTGATCAGTCGCTGCATGCACATCTAAAGGGATCCCGGGGACGTGTTCTTTCACACGACAACGCTCAGGAACACAATGACTGATGGCAGAGAAAGGAGGAGGACGAGGGTACAGGACAGGAAGACGAGGGGCAGGTGATGATTGGAGTCACTCAGAAAATAGAATAAAAGTGTAACTTTCATTTCAAAGCCAAACTCAAACTATTGCTTAAAAAAATATGAACAAAGTTTTTGTAGGTGTGGCAACCCCCCCGTCCCCTCCCCTGTCCCCGCCCCCCCCCCGGGGGGAGACTCCCCCTTACTTCCTGTTGGGAAGTCTGAGCGATGTTTATAAACAATGTGACTTTGTTTCTCTCTGCTTTGATTCTCCCCCTTCCATTGTCTATCCGTCATGAAATGACACCAGCTGGTTGCTACGGGAGACGGGGGGCGGGGTTATCAGAACGGGGGCGGGGTTATCATAGAACGGGGGCGGGGTTATCATAGAACGGGGGCGGGGTTATCATAGAACGGGGGCGGGGTTATCATAGAACGGGGGCGGGGTTATCATAGAACGGGACGCACCTTCTTAAGAAATGTGGCGGCGGTCTCACGTTTGCTCGCAGTGATGCGTTTCACTCCATCCGGAGACTGAATGCGGATCGTCTGCGGGGGAGGGGAGAAGAAATAATAAACAAGTTATACAATTATATATTCATCACCCCCCCCCCCTCTGTGTGTCACACAGAATCCTGTCCCCCAGGTACATTGTCCCCCCATGTGTCACACAGAATGCTGTCCCCCCGGTACATTGACAACTCCCCCCCCATGTGTCACACAGAATCCTGTCCCCCATGTACATTGTCCTGTCCCCCTGTAATATTGTCCCCCCCCCCCCTGTGTCACACAGAATCCTGTCCCCCCAGTACATTTAACCCCCAATGTGTCACACAGAATCCTGTCCCCCCCGGGTACATTGACAACCCCCCCCATGTGTCACACAGAATCCTGTCCCCCGGTACATTGTCCCCCCCCACAGAATCCTGCCCCCGAAAACATTGTCTCCCCGTGTGTCACACAGAATCCTGTCCCCCAGTAATATTGTCCCCCTCCGTGTGTCACACAGAATCCTGTCCCCCAGTAATATTGTCCCCCCCCCCGTGTGTCACACAGAATCCTGTCCCCCAGTAATATTGTCCCCCTCCGTGTGTCACACAGAATCCTGTCCCCCGGGTACGTTGTCCCCCCCCCCCGTGTGTCACATATAATCCTGTCCCCTAGGCCATTGTCTCCTTTGTGTGTTCCACAGGACCATGTCCCCCAAATACATTGTTCCCCCGTGTTTCACACATAATTCTGTCCCCTGGGTAAATCCCCCCGTGTGTCACACAGAATCCTGTCCCCCAGTAATATTGTCCCCCCCCCCCCCCCCGTGTGTCACACAGAATCCTGTCCCCCAGTAATATTGTCCCCCTCCGTGTGTCACACAGAATCCTGTCCCCCAGTAATATTGCCCCCCCCCCCCGTGTGTCACACAGAATCCTGTCCCCCAGTAATATAATCCCCCCCCGGGTGTCACACAGAATCCTGTCCCCCAGTAATAATGTCCCCCCGTGTGTCACACAGAATCCTGTCCCCCCCGTGTGTCACACAGAATCCTGTCCCCCAGTAATACTGCCCCCCCCCGTGTGTCACACAGAATCCTGTCCCCCGGGTACGTTGTCCCCCCCCCCCCGTGTGTCACATATAATCCTGTCCCCTAGGCCATTGTCTCCTTTGTGTGTTCCACAGGACCATGTCCCCCAAATACATTGTTCCCCCGTGTTTCACACATAATTCTGTCCCCTGGGTAAATCCCCCCGTGTGTCACACAGAATCCTGTCCCCCAGTAATATTGTCCCCCCCCCGTGTGTCACACAGAATCCTGTCCCCCAGTAATATTGTCCCCCTCCGTGTGTCACACAGAATCCTGTCCCCCGGGTACGTTGTCCCCCCCCCCCCCCCCCGTGTGTCACATATAATCCTGTCCCCTAGGCCATTGTCTCCTTTGTGTGTTCCACAGGACCATGTCCCCCAAATACATTGTTCCCCCGTGTTTCACACATAATTCTGTCCCCTGGGTAAATCCCCCCGTGTGTCACACAGAATCCTGTCCCCCAGTAATATTGTCCCCCCCCGTGTGTCACACAGAATCCTGTCCCCCAGTAATATTGTCCCCCTCCGTGTGTCACACAGAATCCTGTCCCCCGGGTACGTTGTCCCCCCCCCCCCCCGTGTGTCACATATAATCCTGTCCCCTAGGCCATTGTCTCCTTTGTGTGTTCCACAGGACCATGTCCCCCAAATACATTGTTCCCCCGTGTTTCACACATAATTCTGTCCCCTGGGTAAATCCCCCGTGTGTCACACAGAATCCTGTCCCCCAGTAATATTGTCCCCCCCCCCGTGTGTCACACAGAATCCTGTCCCCCAGTAATATTGTCCCCCTCCGTGTGTCACACAGAATCCTGTCCCCCAGTAATATTGCCCCCCCCCGTGTGTCCCACAGAATCCTGTCCCCCAGTAATATAATCCCCCCCCGGGTGTCACACAGAATCCTGTCCCCCAGTAATAATGTCCCCCCCCCCCGTGTGTCACACAGAATCCTGTCCCCCCGTGTGTCACACAGAATCCTGTCCTCCCAGTAATATTGCCCCCCCCCCCGTGTGTCACACAGAATCCTGTCCCCCAGTAATATTGTCCCCCCCGTGTGTCACACAGAATCCTGTCCCCCAGTAATATTGTCCCCCCCGTGTGTGACACAGAATCCTGTCCCCCAGTAATATTGTCCCCCCCGTGTGTGACACACAGAATCCTGTCCCCCAGTAATATTGTCCCCCCCGTGTGTCACACAGAATCCTGTCCCCCAGGTACATCAGAAGTTGTCAGGTCAGGTGATTGGCCCCCAGCAGAGCTTTCACTAAGGAACTACAACTCCCAGCATGCCCTCTGGTCAGACTCTGAGGAGAAAGGGGGGGCAGGGTATGCTGGGAGTTGTAGTTCTCCTCCCTCCTGGGGGTCCATCTGGGACCTGTCTATAGATCACTGACCTCCCCAGACACCGGCCTCCCCTCCCCCCCGGGCTCCAGGCCCCCCGGACAGGCGGTGACAGCGGCCCCCTCAGGCGGACAGGAAACCATGACACAGGGAAACCGACAGACTGCAGGCCCCCCCTCCCCCCCTCCTTCCCCACCACCACTCACAATACTCTCCGCCATCCTCTCCCCGGCCTCTCCGCCCGCTCCGATCTCCGGGGATTCCCGGCGGCCTCTGACGTCTCCACCGGCCGGTCCTACACCGCGGGTGTAAACACGATCTCCCTCCGCCGGGGCTCTGAGCCTGAGTGCCGGGGTTCCGGGTCTGCAAAGTTCCGCTTCCTGCCTGGGAGAGACAGCGCCGACCCGCGCCCCCTGCCGGTCCCCATGTGGTACTGCAGCGCGAAAGGAGGAGACGGGAGCGCCTTATTCCTGGGCTCGTCCTAAAAAATGCCAATTTCCTGGCTGTGTCTGGATTCACTAATAAAGTTTATTAATGCTGGCAATTTATTGTATCATTATTATTTTTTGGAGATATTTCCACTACCTTTGAGTAAAAATGACAATCGGGGGTTTATAACCACTTCCGGACCGCCCGCCGTCGTTATACATCGCTACTTTGAAGAGGAATATCGCTGTTATGGCAGCAGCCACCATAGCCCCGGTATCTTCTTCTTTAGCGGGCCGTCCGCTTTCAGATAAAAGTGGCCACAACAAGATCATTTTTATCGGCGGCGGGAGATGCCCCCCCCCCCTCCCGCCACGCTCTAGTGCCCTTCGCCGCTTACCGGATCTGTCGCTAGCGGCGGAGACGATGCAATCCTATGCCCTGATAGGCAGAAAGTCAAGTGAGGGAAAGATGCCCCCCCCCACTCTACTCCATATCATTGGATGACGGCGGCGGCGACATCAAACGTCACTTCTGCCCAACGGCCTTTTTATTGCTTTGAAGTGTAAATGTGAGATCTGAGGTCTTTTTCGCCCCCACATCTCACAAAGGGGTTGTAAGGGTACATTTTTCCCCCCTAAATATCTTTCTTTCCCTTAGTGCAGTCCCCTTCACTTACCTCATCCTTCCATTTTGCTTTTATGTGTCCTTATTTCTTCTGAGAAATCCTCACTTCCTGTTCTTCTGTCTGTAACTCCACACAGTAATGCAAGGCTTTCTCCCTGGTGTGGAGTGTCATGCTCGCCCCCTCCCTTGGAATACAGGAGAGTCAGGACGCTCTCTACGTTGCAGATAGAGAAAGGAGCTGTGTGTTAGTGGGCGGTCCTGACTCTCCTGTACAGGGCTTTTTTTTTTAAAGAGAGAATAGGTGCAGGAACTCCCTCCTCCTGAGTCACCTCTTGTGTCCACCCCTACCCACCTCTGAGCACCATTCATTCGTTTCACCCCCTACCCACCTCTGAGCACCATTCATTGGTTCCACCCCCTACCCACCTCCGAGCACCATTTCTTTTCTCCACCCCCTACCCACCTCCGAGCACCATTCATTAGTTTCACCCCCTACCCTCTTTCGAGCACCATTCTTTGATTACACCCCCTCCCCACCTCCGAGCACCATTTCTTGGTTCCACCCCCTACCCACCTCCGAGCACCATTCCTTTTCTCCACCCCCTATCCACCTCTGAGCACCGTTCATCGTTCCACCCCTACCCACCTCCGAGCACAATTCATCGGTTCCACCCCCTACCCACATCTGAGCACCATTTATTTGGTTCCACCCCCTACCCACCTCCGAGCACCATTTCTTTTCTCCACCCCCTACCCACCTCCAAGCACCATTCATTAGTTTCACCCCCTACCCTCTTCCAAGCACCATTCTTTGATTACACCCACTCCCCACCTCCGAGCACCATTCTTCGGTTTCACCCCCTACCCACCTCCGAGCACCATTCCTTTTCTCCACCCCCTACCCACCTCTGAGCACCATTCATCGGTTCCACCCCCTCCCCACCTCCGAGCACTATTCATCGGTTCCACCCCCTCCCCACCTCCGAGCACCATTTCTTTTCTCCACCCCCTCCCCACCTCCGAGCACCATTTATTTTCTCCACCCCCTCCCCACCTCCGAGCACCATTCTTTTCTCCACCCCCTACCCACCTCCAAGCAGTTTCACCCCTACCCTCTTCCGAGCACCATTTCTTTGATTACACCCCACTCCCCACCTCCGAGCACCATTCGGTTTCACCCCCTACCCACCTCTGAGCACCATTTCTTGGTTCCACCCCCTACCCACCTCCGAGCACCATTCATCGGTTCCACCCCCTACCCACCTCCGAGCACCATTCATCGGTTCCACCCCCTACCCACTTCCGAGCACCATTACTTTTCTCCACCCCCTACCCACCTCCAAGAGCACCATTTCCGAGCACCATTCTTTGATTACACCCACTCCCCACCTCCGAGCACCATTCATCCCACCCCCTACTCACCTCCGAGCACCATTACTTTTCTCCACCCCCTACCCACCTCCAAGAACCATACATTAGTTTCACCCCCTACCATCTTCCGAGCACCATTCTTTGATTACACCCACTCCCCACCTCCGAGCACCATTCATCGGTTCCACCCCCTACCCACCTCCGAGCACCATTTATTGGTTCCACCCCCTACCCACCTCCGAGCACCATTCCTTTTCTCCACCCCCTATCCACCTCTGAGTACCATTCATCGTTCCACCCCCTACCCACCTCCAAGCACCATTCATCGGATCCACCCCCTACCCACATCTGAGCACCATTTCTTTGGTTCCACCCCCTCCCCACCTCCGAGCACCATTTCTTTTCTCCACCCCCTACCCACCTCCGAGCACCATTCATTTGTTTCGAGCACCATTCTTGGTTCCACCCCCTACCCACCTCGGAGCACCATTCATCGGTTCCACCCCCTACCCACCTCTGAGCACCATTTCTTTGGTTCCACCCCTTCCCCACCTCCGAGCACCATTTCCTTTCTCCACCCCCTACCCACCTCCGAGCACCATTCATCGGTTCCACCCCCTACCCACATCTGAGCACCATTTCTTTGGTTCCACCCCCTCCCCACCTCCGAGCACCATTTCTTTTCTCCACCCCCTACCCACCTCCGAGCACCAGTCATTGGTTTCACCCCCTACCCACCTCTGAGCACCATTTCTTGGTTCCACCCCCTACCCACCTCCGAGCACCATTCATAGGTTCCACCCCTACCCACCTCCGAGCACCATTCATCGGTTCCACCCCCTACCCACCTCCGAGCACCATTACTTTTCTCCACCCCCTACCCACTTCCAAGCACCATACATTAGTTTCACCCCCTACCCTCTTCCGAGCACCATTCTTTGATTACACCCACTCCCCACCTCCGAGCACCATTCATCGGTTCCACCCCCTACCCACCTCCGAGCACCATTTATTGGTTCCACCCCCTACCCACCTCCGAGCACCATTCCTTTTCTCCACCCCCTATCCACCTCTGAGTACCATTCATCGTTCCACCCCCTACCCACCTCCTAGCACCATTCATCGGTTCCACCCCCTACCCACATCTGAGCACCATTCATTTGTTTCACCCCCTACCTACCTCTGAGCACCATTTCTTGGTTCCACCCCCTACCCACCTCGGAGCACCATTCATCGGTTCCACCCCCTACCCACCTCTGAGCACCATTTCTTTGGTTCCAGCACCATTTCCTTTCTCCACCCCCTACCCACCTCCGAGCACCAGTCATCGGTTCCACTCCCTACCCACCTCCGAGCACCATTCATTCGTTTCACCCCCTACCCACCTCTGAGCACCATTTCTTGGTTCCACTTCCTAACCACCTCCGAGCACCATTTATCGGTTTCACCCCCTACCCACCTCTGAGCACCATTTCTTGGTTCCACCCCCTACCCACCTCTGAGCAGCATTTCTTTGGTTCCACCCCCTCCCCACCTCCGAGCACCATTCATCGGTTCCACTCCCTACCCACCTCCGAGCACCATTTCCTTTCTCCACCCCCTCCCCACCTCCAAGCACCATTTCTTTTCTCCACCCCCTACCCACTTCCGAGCACCATTCATCGGTTCCACCCCCTCCCCACCTCCGAGCACCATTTCTTTTCTCCACTCCCTATCCA
Source organism: Rana kukunoris (assembly GCA_029574335.1). Lineage (NCBI taxonomy): Eukaryota > Metazoa > Chordata > Amphibia > Anura > Ranidae > Rana > Rana kukunoris. The sequence goes on from CM056060.1 coordinate 149,427,291, forward strand.
ACTCCAAGCACCGTTAATTGGTTCCACTCCTTACCCACCTCCAAGCACCGTTACATACATTCAGAGCTGGAGGTGCCAGCACTGCGTTCCCCCGTGTTCCTACTGAAAAAAGCCCTGCTCCTGTAGTGCAAGCGAGGGGGCGAGCAAGACACTCCACACCAGGGAGAAAGCCTCGCATTACAGTGTGGAGTTACAGACAGAAGAACAGGAAGTGAGGATTTCTCAGAAGAAATAAGGACATTTATAAGCAAAATGGAAGGATGAGGTAAGTGAAGGAGGACTGCACTAAGGGAAAGGAAGATGTTTAGGAAAAAAAAAAAAATTCTTTACAACCCCATTTAATGGTAAATCCTCAGTTTTTCAGGTTGAATGACAAAGGGTGTATTTTTTTTATCCTGGAAGACTGAGGACATCTTGTGGCAATAAAGCGTTATTGCAGGAGACAGCTCCTCCTGAACCTGAGGGTGAGTATTGCACCAAGAGCTGATTTTTTTTTTTTATCTTTCTTTCCCCGCCTGATGCCCAATATTAATATATAAAATTGGCAAGAGTCGGGCATTACTTTATCTGGATCAATCTGTAGTGTGGGCACAGGTTCTCTTGACCAAGTGGAAAATATACTGTACTTTTTTTTAGGCCTATCCGCCGCGCCTTATTTTGTGCATGATGAGCGCCCCCTTCTGTGCGTTCTGTTACACTGTGAAATGCTGTAACACATTGCAATGTTTTTTTTTTTTTTACTTTTTTAAAAAACTTTATTGAAAGACAACAAACTTTTTCACGCAACTATGCACACAGCAGCGCTTTGCGGCAGACTCGCTGTCGCGCTATTGCGTCTCGCATTTTGTATCCAACATATGTGTATGTAGGATTGTGCATATGGGATTGTATGATTTTTTTTTTTTTTTTTTTTTTTTTTATAATTTTTTATATTTTTTTTTGGTCTTTTTTAAACCTGACTAACTATGTAACTTAACCGCTTAACGACCCCTTTGTGCCGATATACATCAGCAGAAGGGCACTTTTAGGCCTATCCGCCATGCCTTATGTTGTGCATGATGAGCGCCCCCTTCTGTGCGTTCTGTTACACTGTGAAATTCTGTAACACATTGCAATGTTTTTTTTTTTTTAACTTTTTTTTAAAACTTTATTGAAAGACAACAAACATTTTCACGCAACTCTGCACACAGCAGCGCTTTGCGGCAGACTCGCTGTTGCGCTATTGCGTTGCATTTTGTATCAACATATGTGCATATGGGATTGTATGACTTTTTTTTTTTTTATAATTTTTTTATTTTTTTTTTGGTCTTTTTTAAACCTGATTAACTATGTAACTTAACCGCTTAACGACCCCTTTGCGCCAATTCTGCAGAAGGGCACTTTTACACTGTGAATGATTCTGTGCGTTCTGTTAACACATTGCAATGTTTTTTTTTTTTTAACTTTTTTTAAAAACTTTATTGAAAGACAACAAACATTTTCACGCAACTCTGCACACAGCAGCGCTTTGCGGCAGACTCGCTGTTGCGCTATTGCGTCTCGCATTTTGTATCCAACATATGTGCATATGGGATTGTATGACTTTTTTTTTTTTATAATTTTTTTTTTTTTTTTAGGTCTTTTTTAAACCTGATTAACTATGTAACTTAAAGTGGAAGTAAACCCTTCTATCATTTTCAGCCAAGGAAGCTGCCATCTTGGCCTATGTTTAATCCTTAACTGCCGTGGTGCTGCACGTGTGATCAGTTATGACACCAGCCATTGGATGGTTTGACAGTTTGGTTGAGAGCACAACCAATGTGACAGTTGGCAATCCCGGCATGCTGGAAATTTAACTGCGTTTTGAAACTGTTAAATCGATGGGTTTACTTCCGCTTTAACCGCTTAACGACCCCTTCGCGCCGATATACATCGGCAGAAGGGCACAAGCACGTACCTGTACGTCGCCTTTAAGAGCCCAGCTCACGACCTGGTCCTCTGCTCCGTGACCGCGCCCGCGGGACCGATCGCCGCCAGGTGTCCAGCGATCGGGTCACGGAGCTGAAGAACGGGGAGAGGTGAGTGCAAACAAACCTTCCCCGTTCTTCCTAGTGTGACTGCCACTGATCGTCTGTTCCCTGTCGTAGGGAACGACAATCGGTGACGTGTCACGCCAGGCCACGCCCCCACAGAGTAAGAATCACTCCCTTAGGTCACGCTTAACCCTTACAGCGCCCCCTACAGGTTAACCCCTTCACTGCCAGTGCCACTTTCACAGAAATCGGTACATTTTTATAGCACTTTTCGCTGTAAAAATGACAATGGCCCCCGAAAATAGTGTCAAAAGCGAGCGATGTGCATGATGTCGCAGTCACAATAAAAACCACTGATCGCCGCCATTACTAGTAAAAAAATACAATTATTAATAAAAATGCCATAAAACGATCCCCTATTTTGTAGACGCTATAACTTTTGCGCAAACCAATCGATAAACGCTTATTGCGATTTTTCTTTTACCAAAAATAGGTAGAAGAATACGTATCGGCCTAAACTGAGGGGAAACAAGTTTTTTTTATATATATTTTTTGGGGGATATTTATTACAGCAAAAAGTAAAAAATATTGCGTTTTTTTTTTTCAAAATTGTCGCTCTATTTTTGTTTATAGAGCAAAAAATAAAAACCGCAGAGGTGATCAAATACCACCAAAAGAAAGCTCTATTTGTTGGAAAAAAGGACGCCAATTTTGTTTGGGAGCCGCGTCGCACGACCGCGCAATTGTCAGTTAAAGCGACGCAGTGCCGAATCGCAAAAAGGGGCCAGGTCCTTTAGCTGCATATTGGTCCGGGGCTGAAGTGGTTAAGCCTCATACAGACGATTGGACTTCCATCTGACTTTTCCGTGGATTTTTCTCCGAAGGGGCGTTGTCCATGAACTTTTTCTGCATACACACAGCAAGACTTTTTCAGCCAACATTCACCAAATCACGTGTTTTTTTTCTGCTCTTTACTGCCACCCTTTGGCCAACTTCTGCTATTTTTGTCTGATCTTTAGCATCGGTTCCGAGCATGCGTGTTTGTACTTTGGACTTGGGTACACACACGATCGGATTTGCTCCATCGGACATTTGTTGCTGGAAAGTTTGTCAGTTCTAACAACGAACGTTTGATCGATGAAAAAGCAAAAAAGTTTGTACTCAGGATCGGTTTGTCCGCCAAAACAGGTCCGTCGGAGGTTTTTCATCAAAAATTCTGATTGTGTGTATTGGACCTTTACCTGCAGGGCCGCCATCAGGAATTATGGGGCCCCTTACAGAGAACTGGGGGGGGGGGAGGGGTGCTGCCACCTCAAATTGACAAGCAGGGGGGCTGCCGCAAATTGAGAAAATTGAGAAGCAGGGGGGAGGGGGGGGTGCCACGTATTGTGAAGCAGGTGGTGCTGCCGCTGCGGGGGGGTTTGGGTGCTGATGAAGAAAATAAAAAAAGGGGGGGGGGGGAGGGGTTGCCCTGGGGACCTCTCAGCCCCTTACTAAAAAAAATATATATATATATTAAAAAAATATGTTAAAAAAAAGTGCTTGCCATCCGGGGTCCTGGGGACCTCTGGGCCCTTTAATAAAAAAAAAAAAAGAAAAAAAAATATATATAAAAAAATTATATAATTTTTTTTTTTAATATAAAAAAAAGGGGGGTAGTCATCCAGGGCCCTGGGACCTCTGGGCCCTTTAATAAAAATAAAAAAAAATAAAAAAATATATATAAAAAATGTAAATTGTTTTTATATACAAAAAAAGGGGGGGGTAGCCACCCGGGGCCCTGGGGACCTCTGGGCCCTTTAAAAAAAAGAAAGAAAAAAAAGATATATATAAATAAAAAAGGGGGGTAGCCATCCGGGGCCCTGGGGACCTCTGGGCCCTTTAAAAAAAAGAAAGAAAAAAAAGATATATATAAATAAAAAAGGGGGGTAGCCATCCGGGGGCCCTGGGGACCTCTGGGCCCTTTAATAAAAAAATATGTATATATATTAAAAAAATATGTTAAAAAAAAGTGCTTGCCATCCGGGGTCCTGGGGACCTCTGGGCCCTTTAATAAAAAAATAAAATAAAAAAAAGAAAGAATGAAAAAAAATATATAAAAAAAAATGTATTTTTTTTTAATATAAAAAAGGGGGGTAGTCATCCAGGGCCCTGGGACCTCTGGGCCCTTTAATAAAAATAAAAAAGAAATACAAAAATATATATAAAAAATGTACCTCTGGGCCCTTTAAAAAAAAAAGAAAGAAAAAAAAGATATATATAAATAAAAAAGGGGGGTAGCCATCCGGGGCCCTGGGGACCTCTGGGCCCTTTAATAAAAAGAAAAAAAAAGAAAGAAAAAAAAAGATATATATAAATAAAAAAGGGGGGTAGCCATCCGGGGCCCTGGGGACCTCTGGGCCCTTTAATAAAAAAATAAAATAAAATATATATTAAAAAAATGTATTTTTTTTTATAAAAAACAAAAGGGGGGTAGCCATCCGGGGCCCTGGGGACCTCTGGGCCCTTTAATAATAATAAAAAAATATATATATATATTAAAAAAATGTATTTTTTTTTTATAAAAAACAAAAGGGGGGTAGCCATCCGGGGCCCTGGGGACCTCTGGGCCCTTTAATAAAAAGAAAAAAAAAAGAAAGAAAAAAAAGATATATATAAATAAAAAAGGGGGGTAGCCATCCGGGGCCCTGGGGACCTCTGGGCCCTTTAATAAAAAAATAAAATAAAATATATATTAAAAAAATGTATTTTTTTTTATAAAAAACAAAAGGGGGGTAGCCATCCGGGGCCCTGGGGACCTCTGGGCCCTTTAATAATAATAAAAAAATATATATATATATTAAAAAAATGTATTTTTTTTTATAAAAAACAAAAGGGGGTAGCCATCCGGGGCCCTGGGGACCTCTGGGCCCTTTAATAAAAAGAAAAAAAAGAAAGAAAAAAAAGATATATATAAATAAAAAAGGGGGGTAGTCATCCGGGGGCCCTGGGGACTTCTGGGCCCTTTAATAAAAAGAAATAAAAAAATATATATAAAAAATGTAAATTGATTTTATATAAAAAAAAGGAAAAAAAGGGGGGGTGGCCATCTGGGGCCCTGGGGACCTCTGGGCCCTTTAATAAAAAGAAAAAAAGAAAGAAAAAAAAATATATAAAAAAAATGTATTTTTTTTAAAAAAATGTAGTCATCCGGGGCCCTGGGGACCTCTGGGCCCTTTAATAAAAAATAAAAAATAAATAAAAAAAAATATAAAAAAATGTAAATTTTGTTTTTTTATAACAAAAAAAAAGGGGGTAGCCATTCGGGGCCCTGGGGACCTCTGGGCCCTTTAATAAAAAATAAAAAAGAAATAAAAAAAAATATAAAAAAATGTAAATTTTGTTTTTTTATAACAAAAAAAAAGGGGGTAGCCATTCGGGGCCCTGGGGACTTCTGGGCCCTTTAATAAAAAGAAAAAAGAAATAAAAAAATATATATAAAAAATGTAAATTGTTTTTATATTAAAAAAAAGGAAAAAAAGGGGGGGGGGTAGCCATCCGGGGGCCCTGGGGACCTCTGGGCTCTTTAATAAAAAAAAAAAAAATAAAGAAAGAAAAAAATATATATATAAATAAAAAAGGGGGGTAGCCATCTGGGACCTCTGGGCCCTTTAATAAAAATAAAAAAAAAAGGAAAGAAAAAAAAAATATATATATATATAAATAAAAAAAAAGGGGGGTAGCCACCCGGGGCCCTGGGGACCTCTGGGCCCTTTAACAATATTAATAAAAAAATATGTAGAATAAAAGAATTGAATTAAAAAAAAAAGAAAAAAAGGGGGGGGGGTTGCCATCTGGGGCCCTGGGGACATCCGGGCCCCTTACAATAAAAAAAGGGGGGTTGCCATCCGGCCCCTGGAGACCTCAGGGCCCCTTACAGGGCAAAATAGAGAACAATTGACCTGTCAATAGACCCGGGGGGAGGGGAGATTTACTAAATCTGGTGCAGCTGTTCATGGGAGCCAATCAGCTTCTAACTTCCGCTTGTTCAGTGAAGCTTTGACAATAAAACCTGGAAGCCGATTGGTTTCTATGCAGAGCTGCACTGGATTTTGGATTTTTTGGACAATCATCCACACGGTGTGAATGAGCCCTCAGTAATTATTACTGTCCCACAGCACCCCCTAGTGACAGCAAACCAATCAGCGCTCTGTAAAGTATAATCCCCCTCCCCTGTATACTGTCAGTAGACATATAATTGCTGGGAAAGTGATGAGCGGTGAAATCTGATTGCACGTCACTATCGCTTCTTTGGCATTTTAACCGCTTCAAGGACCGGCGCACGACTAAATACGTCGGCAGAATGTGACGGCTGGGCATATGAACGTACAGGTACGTCCCCTTTAAGAAGCCCAGCCGTGGGTCGCGAGCGTGCCGCCGCCAGACCTACTCGCAACCCGGTCCTGTGCTCCGTGACCGCGCCCGTGGGACCCGCGAACCCCATCGCCGTTGGGGTCCCGCGATCGGGTCACAGAGCTGAAGAATGGGTTGAGGTGAGTGTAAACAAACCTCTCCCTGTGCTTCCTAGTGTGGCTGTCATAGGGAACGACGATCAGTGATGTCACGCGCCAAGCCACGCCCCCTACAGTAAGAAAAACACATTAGGGAACACTTAACCCCTTCAGCACCCCCTACAGGTTAACCCCCTTCACTGCCAGCGGCATTTTCACAGCAATCACTGCATTTTTACAGCACTTTTCGCTGTGAAAATGACAACAGTCCCGAAATAGTGTCAAAAGTGTCCGATGTGTCCGCCATAATGTCGCAGTCACGATAAAAATCGCCGATCGCCACCATTAGTAGTAAAAACAATTTTTTTTTAAATAAAAATGCCATAAATCTTTCCCCTATATTGTAGACGCTATAGCTTTTGCGCAAACCAAAAAATAAACGCTGATTTTTTTTAACCAAAAATAGGTAGAAGAATACGTATCGGCCTAAACTGAGGAAAATATATATTTTTTGGGGGATATTTATTACAGCAAAAAGTAAAAAATATTGATATTTCTTTTTTCTAAATTTTCACTCTATTTTTGTTGTTGCGCAAAAAATAAAAAAACACAGAGGTGATCAAATACCACCAAAAGAAAGCTCTATTTGTGGGAAGAAAAGGACGCCAGTATTGTTTGGGAGCCGCGTCGCACGACCGCGCAATTGTCAGTTACAGCGACACAGTGCCGAATCGCAAAAAGGGGCCCGGTCCTTAACCTGCATAATGGTCCGGGGCTGAAGAGGTTAAAGGCCTGTGAGTTCCTCCCTCGGTATTCAGGGATTTGGGGGAGAGGACGAGTGTCGGGAGGGAAGGGGTTAAGCGGAGGAGATTTAATTGGGCTGCACTGGGAGCCGGGATCACATGATGAGTGGATGACCCGAGTCTGCTGATCACATGGCTGGGGATGGAACTGAAGTTCTGTTTTCTTTTATGACCTGAGAAGATGGGGGGGAAAATCCTTCCCTTCCTCCGGAAACTTTGTCCGTTCTCCCGGAATTCTGCCGCGGAACCCGACGAGTCCAGAACATTGCTACCCAAGGTGATTATCCTTCCCCCAGGTGACTGTCCCTACAATGTATCCTTCCCCCAGGTGACTGTCCCACACTGTATCCCTCCCCCAGGTGACTGTCCCTACAATGTATCCCTCCCCCAGGTGACTGTCCCTACAATGTATCCTTCCCCCAGGTGACTGTCCCTACAATGTATCCCTCCCCCAGGTGACTGTCCCTACAATGTATCCCTCCCCCAGGTGACTGTCCCTACAATGTATCCTTCCCCCAGGTGACTGTCCCTACAATGTATCCTTCCCCCAGGTGACTGTCCCTACAATGTATCCCTCCCCCAGGTGACTGTCCCTACAATGTATCCCTTCCCCCCAGGTGACTGTCCCTACAATGTATCCTTCCCCCAGGTGACTGTCCCTACAATGTATCCCTCCCCCAGGTGACTGTCCCTACAATGTATCCGTCCCCCCAGGTGACTGTCCCTACAATGTATCCCTCCCCCCAGGTGACTGTCCCTACAATGTATCCTCCCCCAGGTGACTGTCCCTACAATGTATCCTTCCCCCAGGTGTCTGTCCCTACAATGTATCCTTCCCCCAGGTGACTGTCCCTACAATGTATCCTTCCCCCAGGTGACTGTCCCTACAATGTATCCTTCCCCCAGGTGACTGTCCCTACAATGTATCCTTCCCCCCAGGTGATTGTCCCTACAATGTATCCTTCCCCCCAGGTGATTGTCCCTACAATGTATCCTTCCCCCCAGGTGATTGTCCCTACAATGTATCCTTCCCCCCAGGTGATTGTCCCTACAATGTATCCTTCCCCCCAGGTGATTGTCCCTACAATGTATCCTTCCCCCCAGGTGATTGTCCCTACAATGTATCCTTCCCCCCAGGTGATTGTCCCTACAATGTATCCTTCCCCCCAGGTGATTGTCCCTACAATGTATCCTTCCCCCCAGGTGATTGTCCCTACAATGTATCCTTCCCCCCAGGTGATTGTCCCTACAATGTATCCTTCCCCCCAGGTGATTGTCCCTACAATGTATCCTTCCCCCCAGGTGATTGTCCCTACAATGTATCCTTCCCCCCAGGTGATTGTCCCTACAATGTATCCCCTCCCCCAGGTGACTATCCCTACAATGTATCCTTCCCCCTCCCCCAGGTGACTGTCCCTACAATGTATCCATACCCCTCCCCCAGGTGATTATCCCTACAATATATCCTCTCCCCCAGGTGACTGTCCCTACAATGTATCATTCCCCTCCCACAGGTGATTATCCCTACAATGTATCCCTCCCCCAGGTGACTATCCCTACAATGTATCCTTCCTTTCCCCCAGGTGACGGTCCCTTCAATGTATCCCTCCCCCAGGTGACGGTCCCTTCAATGTATCCCTCCCCCAGGTGACTGTCCCTACAATGTATCCTTCCCCCAGGTGATTATCCCTACAATGTATCCTTCCCCTCCCTCAGGTGATTATCCCTACACTGTATCCTTCCCCCCCCCAGGTGATTATCCCTACACTGTATCCTTCCCCCCCCCCAGGTGACTGTCCCTACAATGTATCCTTCCCCTCCCTCAGGTGATTATCCCTACACTGTATCCTTCCCCTCCCCCAGGTGATTATCCCTACACTGTATCCTTCCCCCCCCCCAGGTGATTATCCCTACACTGTATCCTTCCCCCCCCCCAGGTGATTATCCCTACACTGTATCCTTCCCCCCCAGGTGATCATCCCTACACTGTATCCTTCCCCTCCCCCAGGTGACTGTCCCTACAATGTATCCTTCCCCCAGGTGATTATCCCTACAATGTATCATTCCCTTCCCCCAGGTGACTGTCCCTACAATGTATCCCTCCCCCAGGTGACTGTCCCTACAATGTATGCTTCCCCCAGGTGATTATCCCTACAATGTATCCTTCCCCTCCCCCAGGTGACTGTCCCTACAATGTATTCTTCCCCCAGGTGACTGTCTGTACAATGTATCCTTCCCCTCCCCCAGGTGACTGTCCCTACAATGTATCATTCCCCTCCCCCAGGTGATTATCCCTACACTGTATCATTCCCCTCCCCCAGGTGATTATCCCTACACTGTATCATTCCTCTCCCCCAGGTGATTATCCCTACACTGTATCATTCCTCTCCCCCAGGTGATTATCCCTACAATGTATCCTCCCCCCCCCCCCCAGGTGACTGTCCCTACATTGTATTCTTCCCCCAGGTGACTGTCCCTACAATGTATCCTTTTCCCAGGTGATTGTCCCTACAATGTATCCTTCCCCTCCCCCAGGTGACTGTCCCTACAATGTATCCTTCCCCTCCCCCAGATGACTGTCCCTACAATGTATCCTTCCCCTCCCCCAGATGACTGTCCCTACAATGTATCCTTCCCCCTCCCCCAGGTGATTGTCCCTACAATGTATCCCTCCCCCAGGTGATTATCCCTACAATGTAGCCTTCCCCCTCCCCCAGGTGATTATCCCTACACTGTATCCTTCCACACCCCCCCCCCCCCCCAAGGTGACTGTCCCTACACTGTATCCTTCCCCTCCCCCAGGTGATTGTTCATACAATGAATCCTTCGCCCCCACAGGTGATTATCCCTACAATCAAACCTCCCCCCCCCACAGGTGATTGTCCCTACAATGAATCCTTCCTCCCCAGGTGACTGTCCCTACAATGTATCATTCCCCTCCCCCAGGTGATTATCCCTACAATGTATCCTTCCCCCCCCCCCCCCAGGTGACTGTCCCTACAATGTATCCTTCCCCCAGGTGACTGTCCCTACAATGTATCCTCCCCCCCCCCCCCCAGGTGACTGTCCCCACAATGTATCCTTCACCCAGGTGACTGTCCCCACAATGTATCCTTCACCCAGGTGACTGTCCCTACAATGTATCCTTCACCCAGATGACTGTCCCTACAATGTATCCTCCCCCCCCCCCCCCAGGTGACTGTCCCTACAATGTATCATTATACAGGGTGACTTTCAGTACAATGTATCCCCCCCCCCCCCCAAAGGTGATTATCACTACAATGTTCAAGCTCAGAATGTTCACATTTCGAGACCGTTTGAGCTCGGAATGTTCAGATTCCCGAAATTTGAAAATTCAGAAATTTCGCAATTAACGAATTTGTTAAAAAATCGATTTTGGAACTAAATGAATTGCACATGTGTAGAGTACGATAGTACGACGTGTCCCCTCCACTGACCATGGTTCTTATTGGTTTCCTTCTACAGAATGGACAACAGAAGTCAGAACATGCCCCGGATAGCAGGCTTGGATTCCAGTACTACACCAAGAACACCGGCGATGAAGAAAACGCGGCGACCTCTGACCCCGATCCCCGAAAAGAACGATTACTGCTGTTCACCTACCGCCCTGACCCCTTTGTCCCCTTCATTAAATACTTCATGTTCTGCGTCAACTCCGCCATCTTCACCCTGGGGTTGGCCGTCCTGAGTATCGGCTTCTGGGGCCTCGCTGCCAAGCAGTCCTTGATGGGTGAGCAGATTGGATACCTAGGTACCGACCCCATGCTGGCCTTCGTGCTCGTGGGCCTATTGACGTGCGCCTTATCGTTTTCCGGGTGTGTTGGGTTTATCAGGGAGAACACTTGTCTTCTCAGGACCTTCCTTGTGGGGATAATGGTTCTGATCGTCTCGCAGTGCTTGGTGGCCATCGTGGTCCTTTGTTTTCAGCAGCAGATCCAAGATTCCTTGAGGAGCGCCATGCTGGTCGCCATGAGCCGATACCAAGAGGATTCCGACCTGAAGTTCATATTGGATGAGGTCCAGCTGGGCATGGAGTGCTGCGGAGTGCAGACCTACCAAGACTGGGACGTCAATCTGTAAGTGTAGTAAGGGGACTTTTTAGGGGTCCGTGACTCCGTATTGTAGTAAGAGACCGACCGCAACTAGGCTCAGAGGAACTGAACTCTGGGCAGTCATCGGGCAAAGGTCTGGTCACCAGGGCCGGACTAGGGCAAAAACAGGCCTGGGCATTCCAGACCCAGCAGCCAATTCCTTTGGGGTGGGGGGAGGCTGGCAATGGGACACCCACAGAGCCAGTCCCCCGCACTGCAATACCCACCAACTGCTGCCCCCTCTAAGACCCCCACTTACTGCCCTTTCTTCTACCCCCAACTACCGCCCCTCCCACCACTGATAGTCACACCCCACATAATGCCCCTCCCACCACTGACAGACCCCCCCCCTCCTCCCCCAATCACCGGCCACCGCTCATAGGTCTTCACCACCCAACTACTGACCCCACCCCTTAGTGACAGCCACCCCCCCACCTTCTGCCCTTTTTCCCCTCACCCAAACTACCGCCCCTCCGACCACTGATGGTCACGACTCACCCCCCACATAATTCCCTTTCCTTCAGCCCAGCTACTGCCCCCTCCCACCGCTGACAGATCTTCACCACCCCTCCACTGATGGCCACCCCAGCCTACTGCCTTTTTCCCCCACCACTAACAGACCCCATCACCACCCCCCACTCACAGATCTTTAACACCCAAATCCTGACCACCCACACCACTATAGCCACCCCCCACCTACTGCCTTTTCCCCCACCTCAACTACCGCCCCTCCCACCACTGACAGATCCCCTCCCCCAATCACCGGCCACCACTCATAGATCTTCACCACCCAACTACCAACCCCACCCCTTACTGACCGCCACACCCCCACCTTCTGCCCTTTTCCCCCCACCCCAACTACCGCCCCTCCCACCACTGACAGACTCCCCACATAATGCCATTCCATTCACCCCAGCTACTGCCCCCTCCCACCACTGACAGATCTTCACCACCATCCCCACTGATGGCTACCCCCAGCCTACTGCCCTTTACCCCCCCACCAACAGACCCCCCCCCCCCCACTCAGTTCTTTAACACCCAAATCCTGAACCCTCCACCACTATGGCCAGGGGAGGGCTGGCAGGGGGGGCAGGGTGGAAATCTCCCCCCGGGCTGGTGACACTATGCACAGCCATTAGCCACCACTACCAAATGCTGTTTTTGCTGGGCAGGAATATGCCTGCTGGAGCTCTGTTAACACAGGTTATGGCCGCTGCTCACCTCCCACTGTGCAGCTGTGCCTGTGTCAGCTCCGAGGTAGATGGCTGCTGAGCTATGTCTCGTCTCACACATAGCTCAGCCTCAGCGCACACCAGTGCTAACATCCCCTTCTCTCTCTGCACAGACATGAGGACTCTGATTTAAGGGGGGCCTCTGTGCGGACTCTGATGTAAGGGGGGCCTCTGTGCGGACTCTGATGTAAGGGGGGCCTCTGTGCGGACTCTGATGTAAGGGGGGCCTCTGTGCGGACTCTGATGTAAGGGGGGCCTCTGTGCGGACTCTGATGTAAGGGGGGCCTCTGTGCGGACTCTGATGTAAGGGGGGCCTCTGTGCGGACTCTGATGTAAGGGGGGCCTCTGTGCGGACTCTGATGTAAGGGGGGCCTCTGTGCGGACTCTGATGTAAGGGGGGCCTCTGTGCGGACTCTGATGTAAGGGGAGGCTCTGTGAGGACTATGATGTAAGGGGGGGCCTCTGTGCGGACTCCATCACTTTTCCACGCTCTATGGGCCACTTGACTGGACTTGCCCCCCAGGCCTAATGCTGCCACCCCTCCCCTGACTATGGCCACCCCCCACCTACTGCCTTTTCCCCCACCTCAACTACCACCCCTTCCACCACTGACGGATCCCCCTCCTCCCCCAATCACTAGCCACTGCTCATAGATCTTCGCCACCCAACTACCGACCCCACCCCTTACTGACAGCAACCCCCCCACCTTCTGCCCTTTTCCCCCCACCCAAACTATCACCCCTCCCACAGATCTTTAACACCCAAATCCTGACCCCCCACACCACTATAGCCACCTTCTGCCTTTCCCCCCAGCTCAACTCCTGCCCCTCCCACCACTGACGGATCCCCCTCCTCCCCCAATCACTAGCCACTGCTCATAGATCTTTACCACCCAACTACCGACCCCACCCCTTACTGACAGCAACCCCCCCACCTTCCGCCCTTTTCGTCGCCGCTCGTCATTCTTTTCGGTAGCTGGCCGTGTTGAACCTCAACATGCAGAGGAATTGTTAGGGAGGAGGAGGAGGAGGAGGGAGGAGGAGGAGGAGATCTACAGCGCTGCTGTGTCTGACCGGTACAGCAAAAGTTCTTTGGTGTGGGCCTTTTTTGAAACATGTCCACAAGATCGTACCTTTGCTATTTGCAACTTATGTCGCAAGCGTATCTCGCGTGGCCAAAACATCAACTGCCTGGGTACCACATGCTTGTCCAGACATATGTCGACCTGCCATGCAGCTCGTTGGCAAGCACACCAGAAAGACCCACACCAAAGACAAAAGCGTACCCCGCTTGCCCTTCTGGGACCTCCAACCCCAGTAGACCCCCAGTCCTTTCTGAAGCCTGCAGTGAAGGTGTAGAAATGGGTGTGTCACAAGCTAGTAGTAGCGGTCAATCTACTGATAGTACCAGGCAAATTTCCCTGCCCCAGCTGCTGCAGCGCCAAAAGTACAATCCCAGCCATCCACATGCCCAGCAGTTGAATGCTAGCTTAGCGAAATTGCTAGCACTTCAACTGCTACCTTTTCAGTTGGTAGATTCTGCCCCCTTCCGTGAGTTTGTGCAATGTGCAGTACCTCAGTGGCAAGTACCAAAATGCCACTTTTTCTCACGGAAGGCTATTCCGGCTCTCTACCGGCATGTGGAAGGCAATGTCCATGCCTCGCTGGACAGGGCGGTCAGTGGTAAGGTGCATATTACCGCTGACTCATGGTCCAGCAGGCATGGACAGGGACGTTACCTGTCTTATGGTGCATTGGGTGACTCTGCTGGCAGCTGGGAAGGACGCAGGGCAAGGTCCAGTAGTTTTGGAGGTTATTCCGCCACCACGCCTCCAAAAAAATACTACTGCTTGTGACACACCACTTTCCTCCACGCCCTCTTCTTCTTCCTCTGTGGCCTCTTCCTGTGGGGATGTTTTCTCCGAACCAGCCGTGCTCCGTAGGCGTACGAGGGGATACGCAGGAATGCAGGCCAAGAGATGACATGCGGTGCTAGAGCTGGTGTGCTTGGGAGACAGGAGCCACACTGGGGAAGAGGTTTTCTCAGCTCTGCAGGGTCAGGCTGAGAGGTGGTTGACGCCACGCCAGCTGAAGCCTGGAATGGTGGTCAGCGATAATGGCACCAACCTCCTCTCTGCCCTGCGACAGGGAAAACTCACCCACGTGCCCTGTTTTGCGCATGTCCTCAATTTGGTGGTTCAGCGGTTCTTGGGCAGGTACCTGGGCTTGCAGGATGTCCTGAAGCAGGCCAGGAAAGTCTGTGTGCATTTTCGAAGGTCGTATAATGCCACTGCTCGGCTGACTGACCTCCAAAGGGAATACAACCTGCCCAAGAACCGCCTTATTTGTGACATGCCCACCAGATGGAACTCAACGTTGGCCATGCTGCAGCGGCTGCACACGCAGCAACGGGCCATCAATGAGTACCTGTGCCAATATGGCCGCAGAACTGGGTCAGGGGAGCTAGGTTTTTTTTCCCCACGCCAGTGGGCCTTGATCAGGGATGCATGCACTGTCCTGTCACCATTTGAGGAGGCCACGAGGATGGTGAGCAGTGACAGTGCATGCATCAGTGAGACTGTCCCTCTTATTCACATGTTGGAGCACACGCTACGTGGAATAATGGACAGGGCCCTTGAGGCAGAACAGAGGGAGGAAGAGGAGGACTTCCTTACCTCTCAAGGCCCCCTTTACCCAGACAGTGGTCCTGCTTGCCCACCTAGCACACAGGAAGAGGATGAGGAGGAGGAGGATTGTATCAGCAGCATGGAGGTGGAGCCTAGCACTCAGCAGCAGCAGTCTTCAAGGGATCATTTACAGTCCCAAGGAGCACGTGGAGTTTTACGTGGCTGGGATGAGGTGCCTGTGGATCCTGTCGTCCTCAGTGACCCAGAGTACTGTGGCCCGAATGCCTCAGCAAACCTACGCTGCATGGCCTCCCTGATTCTGCAAAGCCTGCGTAAGGATCCTCGTGTACGTGCTATTAAGGAGAGGGATCATTACTGGCTGGCGACTCTCCTTGATCCACGTTACAAGAGTAAGGTTGCGGACCTTATGTTGCCATCGCAGAGGGAGCAGAAGATGAAACATCTGCGGGAGGCTTTGCAGAAGGGTCTGTGCAATGCGTTCCCACAACCGGGGGGATTACCAAAACCTGGCTCTGGACAACGTCTTGCTGAGGCTTCGGTGAGTCACAGAAGGGGCGGTGAAGAAGGTTGTCGTCTGACCGATGCGTTCAGGCAGTTTTTTAGTCCGCAGCCCCAAGGTCTGACCGGTTCCAGCAACCATCGCCAGCGTCTGGTTTACATGGTCCGGGAATACCTAGGGGCAAGATCCGACTTGGACACCTTCCCCACCGAAAATCCTCTGGCTTACTGGGTCTTGAGGATGGATCACTGGCCAGAGCTTGCCCAGTACGCAATTGAGCTACTGGCTTGCCCTGCATCCAGTGTTCTTTCAGAACGGACATTCAGTGCTGCTGGAGGCTTTGTGACTGATCACAGGGTGTGCCTCTCCACCAGCTCTGTTGATCGACTGACCTTCATCAAAATTAATCAGGCTTAGATCAACACCAGCTACCAAGCACCTGATGCTGATATTAATGAATAATATATTTTTTGTTGAAATGTCGGATCCCTTTTAGACTGCTGATGCTGAGTGACTGTCCTCTTATGCTGCTGATGGAATATCCTTCTCCTCCTCACTTTTCTTGCTGATAGCTTGTAAGAAATGTTGTGTTTCTGGGCTCCGCCACCAGTGCCCAAGGCACAATTTTCCAGCCCCTGTTTAACAGGGGCGCCTAATAACAATTTTTGATGCAATAATTTGCACGTGGCTCCTTGTTGCGCTCCAATTACAGTATGTTTGAGGGGTGCCCTTTTTTCTAAAAATTTTCTTTCACACAACAATAATGGCCCCCCACCACCGCTAAAATACTCGACATAATGTTGCCACACAGAACTTGCGCAAGTAGCATTAATTACTTTTTTTTTTTGGTCCTTTCATGTTGTGCATGGACATTTCTAAACACGTGCCACTACTATAGACACCCAGCAGGTGTTATATTTAAAGGATTTTTTTTTTTCACTTTAAGCATCATTAAAATGGCTGCTCCGCAAAAAACGGGTGTTTCTCCCTCGTCTTCCAGGACGGCACTGTGAGAGTAGACTGGCTCACCTGACAGGAAACACAATCAAAATGAGGTTTAAAAGGCCCCACCCCTCCCGTGTGCCTCTGATTGTGTTTCCCTTTCAGCGAAACGTTTATTTTTTTTGTTGTGACCTAAAGCCTGGGGCTGGTGGTCCCCCCCCCGGAGCCCGGACCGCAGGTACTGGGTGCCGTTGGGTCCGGTGTAGCTTGCTACCCCCCCGGGGGGGTTTCCTCTTCGTCTTGGTCCAGGGGGGAACAGGAGAAGACACAGACTCCCCTGGACGCCGGAGCCTCCTAGGAGGGCAGGGCTCTCCAGTGCTCCGAAGAGGCCACATCCTCTCTCTCCCCCCGCCTCGTTCCCTACCTTGGAGGTTGGGCTAGGGCCTTCCCCTTCCTGCTGGCTTCGTCCGGGGGTTTTGCTGGACCGCATGGCGGGTAGTAAGGCGCCGCTTGAGCGGCGCCAGGAGCATCCGGGCGCCTGTTGATGACGCGCACGGCGCCGTGACGTCATTCCGCTCCCGCGCGGCAAGATGGCGGCCCCCACCGGAAAAACACTGCAGGCGATCGGGGCGCACTATAAAGCAGCCAGGGAGATAGAGGGGCCTGGCGGCCTCAGAGCGTGTCCATGGAAGACCTTTCCTCGACACAAGACGCTACTATGGAGGAGGACCGTCATTTTCCTATGGCTGCAGAGGAAACCACCAAGGGTGAGTCCTTCCTTTTTTGTTGGGGTTTTTTGTCTCCAAAACAACCCCCCCCCCTCCCCTTCCCTAATCCTGTGAGAGGGCTAATGGGCATATGTTTCTCCCTGATATGTTTAGGTGAAGACCCTATTGCCCAGGGGGAGTCCAGCAGAGTGGCTAAGCCTCCTAAGCGTGTTAGGAGATGTGGCAATTGTAGTGACAAATTACCAGTTGAACATAACAAGCCATTCTGTTCTAAGTGCATCTGTAAACTAACAGGGAAAGAGACCTCACAGATTATGAAGCAATTTCTCTCGGTTCAGACCGAAATGCTATCCACCCTAAAGGAGTTTCAATCTTCCCTAAATAGAAAGGACATTGATTCTCCGGTTCCTGGCCCCTCCTCCCAGGAATCCTCTTCTGCCTCCCGTCCGTTTGTACCACTACAGACTCGTAGAGTGTACCCCTCGGATTCTGAGGAGTCCGAGTTAACCTTACGTAGTGAAACCCTGGTTGACAGCCAGGCGGAGGAGGAGGAAGAGGAGGAGGAGGATACCAGAACAGGAAAATATATGTTTCCTGCTGATGATATGGAGGGCCTTTTAGCAGCTGTTTATGCTACCGAGCATATTCAAGAACCAGCAGAGCAGGTCTCAGCCCAGGACAGGATGTACAGGGGTTTAATAAAGCCTCAAACCATGACCATTCCGGTCCATCAGTCACTAAAGGACATTATCCTCAGGGAGTGGGCAGAACCTGAAAAGAGTTTACCAAGTTTCAAAACTTGGAAACGCCGCCTTCCCTTTAAAACAGAGGTAGTAGACACCTTTTTTAAGGTCCCTAAACTTGATGCCGCCTTGGCAGGCCGTACTAAGGGTCGCCGGTGATTGGACGGCGGCTTGTCAAACAAGTGGTGGTCGTTTCAAGGCTGGTTGCGGCGTGGTTATTGCTTTGCTCCATTGTGCTGCTATTTGCATGGATGAGATGTGCTCTGTGATTGGCCGAGGTGAGGGAAAGGGGGGTACTGGAGGGGGGTGCAGTGTGTGAGACAAGGGGGAGGAGGAGGAGGGGGGACTCAGGGGGGGTCCTGCTGGATATTTGAGCTGCTTTTTCCTGCTGGCTTCATACTAATCTCTATCATGCATTTCAGAGCATGCAGCCCCCAGGCAGTTTAAAGGATGCCATGGATAGGTGTACCGACACTTCTCTCCGTAGAGCTTGGGAAGCCAATGCAGCCGCCCTTGGGCCTGCATTGGCCTCAGCCTGCGTGGCAAGAAATGCCGACGCTTGGACTTCCAAGCTTCTTGACCATATCCCCAATTCTTCCAAGACTAAGGAGATACGAGATTCCCTCCAGCTTATTAGCGGGGCAGTGGCCTACTTGGCAGACGCAGCAGTAGAAACCATTCGCGCCTCGGCCAAGACTGGGGCCCTTATTAATGCCTCTAGGAGGGCCGTCTAGCTAAATACATGGAAGGGTGATATTGCCTCAAAACGCCGCCTATGTGCACTCCCCTTCAAGGGTTCCCTCTTGTTTGGGGAAGCCTTAGATCAGGCTTTGTCCAGGTCTTCCGAGAAGGGGAATAAGTTCCCTTCAAAACCCAAGCAAAGTAGGAAGCGGTCCTTTCGTCCCAACCAGAGAAAGATTCCGGCCCCGGACAAAAGACAGTCCGCCAGTCGACGTTGGGCCTTTGGTAAAGATAGACCAAAGGGGGGGATCCTTTTTTCCAGTCCCAAACCATCCGGAAAGGACACCAAGTGACGGGAAGGTGGGGGGCAGGCTCGCCAGGTTTCTTCCTGCCTGGGAGAACATAACCCAGAGCCCCCATGTACTGCAGATAATCAGGGAAGGTTACCACTTAGAGTTCAGAGAACTCCCCCCCCCCCGACTTTTCTCCTCACCCACCTCCCAAGGGACTCCAACAAGGCCGTAGGCCTCTCCCAGAATATTGTGGGTCTGGCGGAACAGGGGGTCATAATCCCAGTCCCGCCAGACCAACAAGGTCAGGGAGTATACTCCCACATTTTTGTGGTTCCCAAGCCAGACGGCAAGTTCAGATTGATAATCAATCTGAGACCTCTGAACTCCCATCTCCTCTACAAAAGATTCCGGATGGAGAGTGTTCACAGCCTCAGGGGTCTTTTGTTAGAGGGCGTCTTCATGGCAACCATAGATTTGAGGGACGCCTACCTACATGTCCCGATTTTTTCGGGACATCAGAGGTTTCTGAGATTTGCCCTCGCCTCCGCACAGGGAATTCAGCACTGGCAGTTTGCTGCCCTCCCCTTTGGTCTGGCCTCCAGCCCAAGGGTATTTACGAAGATCTTGGCGGAGGGAATGGCTCATCTACATCTGAAGGGGATCTCCCTCGTCCCCTATCTAGACGACCTCCTGCTTTTCAGTCCAAGTCAGGATCAGCTCCTTTCGGACCTGACCGTCGTCATGACCACTCTGGAGACGCTTGGTTGGATAATCAACAAGCAAAAGTCCTCCCTTCTGCCGGAACAGCGGAAGGTATATCTGGGGGTTATCATAGATTCCCGAGAAAATAAGCTTTTTCTTCCCCAAGAAAAGTTCCAGAGGCTTGTGACGACGATCGGGTCTTTAGTGGCTACAGGAAATCCCTCCCTCAGAGAGATCATGAAGCTGTTGGGCCGGATGACCGCTTGCATTCCAGCGGTCCCCTGGGCCCAACTACACGCAAGACCACTTCAGAGGTTCCTCCTCTCCGCCTGGAACGGAAAGGAAGACACTCTCGATTCCCGGGTCAGGGTTCCGATCCTAGTCAGGGACTCCCTAGAGTGGTGGCTTCACCACCAAAATCTCCTGAAGGGCCGTCCGTGGAGTCAGACCGACCCACTGAAGGTCACTACGGACGCCAGTGCTTGGGGTTGGGGAGCCCATGTACAAGAGCTACGGGCTCAGGGATCCTGGGATCATCATCTAAGGCGGACCTCCTCCAACTATCGAGAATTACTGGCAGTGGGAGAAGCTCTGAGGGCGTTCGAAGGGAGAATTCAGGACAAGGATGTCCTGGTCCTTTCCGACAATGCTACAACGGTCGCCTTTCTCAACAGACAGGGGGGCACCAGGTCCCAGTCTCTCCTGACACTCTCCCTGGAGATCCTGGGTTGGGCGGAACAGAGAGTACCCTCTATTCAGGCAATCCACATAAGGGGAGCCTCCAATCTGGAGGCCGACTTTCTGAGTCGTCAACCCATTTTTCAGGGGGAATGGGAATTATGCCAAGAAACCTTCGACTGGATCTGTCGGCGGTTCGGGGTTCCAGAGATAGATCTTTTTTCCTGCAGGGAAAACAGAAAAGTAAACAGATTCTTTTCCCTTGTACAGGGACCGGGTTCTCTAGGGGTGGATGCGCTGGCCCAGGACTGGAATTTCCGTCTGGCTTACGCCTTTCCCCCGCTGAATCTGATCCCAAGGGTCTTACAAAAGCTGGCCTCCGCGGAGACAAAATTAATCCTAATAGCTCCTTGGTGGCCCCGGAGATCCTGGTTTCCCATTCTGAAGCTCTGGTCTCTAGCTCCCCCGCTTCCCCTTCCTCTCCGAGCGGATCTCCTGCGGCAGGGGCCGATCTCTCATGCGAACCCAGGTTTCTTCAGCCTGACGGCATGGCTATTGAGAGGCGGAACTTGCAGCAGAAGGGCTGCTCGGATAGAGTCATAGATACCCTACTGTCCAGCCACAAGAAGGTCACCAGACACATCTACGCAAAGGTCTGGACAGTCTTTTGGCGTTGGTGCACCACAAAGCGGATCTCTTCTCCCAAGACTCCCGACATCCTGGAGTTTCTTCAGGATGGCGTGGAACTAGGCTTAGCTACTAGAACTCTAAGAGTCCAAGTGGCAGCGTTATCATATTTTTTGGAGAAGAGCCTCTCAGCGGAACCCCTCATCAAGAGGTTCCTGACAGCTAGGGACAGACTTTCCCCTATGCAGGTTTCCAGGGTCCCCTCATGGGACCTCTCCCTGGTCCTGGAACAGCTGACTAAGGCACCATTTGAGCCTATAGACAGCATTTCTGTAAAGTTTCTTACGATAAAATTTACTTTTTTGTTAGCCATCACGTCTGCCAAGAGAGTTGGAGACTTGCATGCTTTTTCTATCAAAGAACCTTTTCTGCGGGTCTTTGAAGATAGGGTTATTTTGACTCAGGATCCTCTGTACCTTCCCAAGGTGGCAACCAGGTTCCATAGGTCTCAGGAAGTTATACTTCCTTCTTTTTGCGCAAATCCCAGCAATGAAAAGGAAGCCACTTTCCATTGCCTGGACGTAAGGCGCTGCCTTTTAGTTTACCTAGAGAGGGTTAGTGAGTTCAGATCTTCCCCTCACCTTTTAGTTAATTTCTCAGGGCAGAAAAAGGGCCAACAGGCAACTAAAGCTTCCATCTCCAGATGGATTAGGCAGGCTATCTCCTTGTCATACACACAGGCAGGTAAACCACTTCCTGTTATTAAGGCTCATTCCACGCGTTCTCTGGCAACCTCCTGGGCAGAAAGGGCAGGAGCTTCCATAGAGCAGATCTGTAGAGCGGCAACCTGGTCCAACCGGAATACGTTCATCAGACATTATAGAGTCGAACTACTGTCTCCTCAGGACCGGAGTTTTGGTAGGAAGGTCTTACAGACAGTGGTCCCGCCCTAAGGTAGGCCTGAAAGATTACTTGCTTTTCTCTCACAGTGCCGTCCTGGAAGACGAGGGAGAAAGTACCAGTTACTTACCGGTAGCTGGATTTCTACGATGTCTTACAGGACGGCAGGCCTACTTCCCTCCCTTTTACTTCTATCTATATTCCTCCTTTTTCTTGGTCTCTGTCTATACCGTGTTCTAAAGAGCGGTTACTTATCTTAAACTGAGGCACACGGGAGGGGTGGGCCCTTTTAAACCTCATTTTGATTGTGTTTCCTGTCAGGTGAGCCAGTCTACTCTCACAGTGCCGTCCTGTAAGACATCGTAGAAATCCAGCTACCGGTAAGTAACTGGTACTTTTAAAAAAAAAAAAATTCCATTGATACATGTTCCCTGGGGCAAGACCCGGGTTCTGAACGACGTTTTCCAACATTTAATTGAATTTTGGTCTTTAAAATGACCGTTTTTGAATTCGAACGTTCGGGTCCCATAGACTTCAATGGGGTTCGACATGTTCGCGCGAACCCACGGTCTGTTTGAGCGTTCTGGTGCGAACCGAACCCGGGGGTGTTCGGCTCATCCCTATTAGTGAACATAACAAATACAAATTGATCTGACATTACGATTTATCCGAAATAACGAATGCCGCATCTAAAGGAATGGAACGGAACAAATTGGTAAGGATAATAATAAAGTTTTTGTTTTATTGTTTGTTAATTTGTTCAGATACGGCATTCATTATTCCCGATAAATCGTAACTTTGGTTAAATTCGTATTCATTGCATTCACTAACAGACACATTTGAAAGGAAATTTCAATACCTATAATGTAATAGTTAAGTTATTAGTTAATTATAATTTCCGATTTTCATCATTTTCGTTTTTTTTTTTTAACCGTTTAACGCCCGCCGCACGACTATGTACGTCCACAGAATGGCACGTGCAGGCAGATGGGCGTACATGTACGTCCCTGCATTCTAGCGGGTCGGGGGTCTGATCGGGACCCCCTCCTCTGCGGGCGTCTTACCTGCAGGAGCGATCCGGGACGAGGGGGCGGCTGTTCGTTTCTGTCCGCCCCCTCGTGATCGCTCCCAGCCAATCCCCTGAGAGTCCGCCGTGTCACTTCTTCTACCTGTATAATGTAAACACTGGCAGAGAAAGTGATGTCCGCTCTCCTCTCGGCGGTATTTTCAATCCGCCGAGAGGAGAGAAGACATCACAGTAAGTCGCACAAACAGCACACTGACACCACACACATAGGCACATTAACCCCTTCCGATCACCCCCCCAGCCCCATGTCAGTGTCACTGAATGCAGTGATCATATATTTACTGATCACTGCATTTAGTGTCAGTGTGACAGTTAGTGTGACAGGCAGTGTGACAGGCAGTTAGTGTTAGGTCCAGGGTAGCCCCCTACCCCCCCTAATAAAGGTTTAACCCCTTGTTCACCGCCCTAGTTAACCCTTTCACCCCCTATTGCCAGCGTCACTAAGCGATTGTTTTTCTGATCGCTGTATTAGTGTCGCTGTTGCCGCTAGGTAGCTAATTTTTTTTATGTGATTTTTTTTTTTTCACTAAAGACATGTGGCTGAATACATTTTGGCCTAAATGTTTGACTAAAATTTAATTTATTCGATTTCTCTTATAACAAATGAAAAAATATTGTTTTTTTTTCAAAAATGTCGCTCTGTTTGTTTATAGCGCAAAAAAAAAAATCGCAGAGGCAATCAAATACCATCAAAAGAAAGCTCTATTTGTGGGAAGAAAAGGTTGCAAATTTTGTTTGGGAGCCACGTCGCACGACCGCGCAATTGTCTGTTAAAGCCGAATTGTAAAAACTCCTCTGGGCATTTAGCAGCATATTGGTCCGGGGCTTAAGTGGTTAATAGACTTTTATTAGATTTTTTTTTTTTTTTTTACGGATTTATGAATTGCCACAGTGCACATGTCTAGTAAGGTGGGGCGGTTTGAGGGTGGGGGGGGGGGGGGGGGGGGGGGGTTGGGGGAATGTTACCATAGTTCATGTGACGCCCTCATTTTCATATCATATATTGGTTTTTAGGACTTTAAGGCGTCCATTTATACCACATATATTGCACAAATGTCAGAAAAAAAAATGCAAAGGAATCAAATGTCTTTGGGCCAGATTCAGGTAGATGGGCGCATCTTTAATCTGGAGTAACGTTTCTCATTTACGTTACTCTGGCGAAATTTTAGGAGCAAGTGCTGTTATTCATGAAGCACTTGCTCCTAAAGTTGCGGCAGCGTATCGAAAATGAGCCGGCGGAATTCAAATTGGGCGGGTACGGGGCGTGTAGTTTTTAAACTAGGCGCCATCCCGCGGCGAACGTACTGTGCATGCGTCGACTGTCAATGCATCCCAGTGCGCATGCTCACAACTTCCGTCTGCACCACTTCCTTGGAAACGACAGCGCAATGCGTTCCATTGGGCGTTTAAATGCGCCCGTAGATGCGCCATTCCGGCACTAAAGTATATCCTGCTCCCCCTCCCCGCAGTGATGTTACTTTTGTTCTGAGATGGCTGCTCCCGTTCCCCGCAAACACACAGGAGAAAGCTGAACTCTAAAGGCCAGGAGCTGTCAGCCGTCATCTCGGCTATGGAGACCTATGATGTCTTCCTCCATGGCTGTAAAAGTTGACAGACAAGCATGGACAGAGGTGTTGTCCTGCAAGTGGGGGTGCTCAGCTAGCTCTTATCGTCGGTAACGCTGCTGTAGCTGCTCTCCTGCTGACCTGTGGCCGTCTGGAGTAAAGATATAGCAGCTATTTGTAGAAATAACTTTGCGCCGGACGGACGAGATACGCGCGGCGCATGTAGCCAGCGTATGGTGCTAATCCGTTCGTGAATTGGGAAAAATCCCTCATTTGCATATTTGCAGGAGAAATCAATAGGCGCGACTGATGCGCCAAGCGAAACTATGCGCTGACGATACTCTGGCGTCGGAAAGTTAAGCCGTTCGGAAATGGCCCGTTTTCTGGCGCATCTAGGTTGGTGGGTACGGCCGCGAAGTTACAACGGCGCATCTTCACAGTTACGCGGCGCATATCGAAATACTCCAGCGCAAGTGTTGCTGAATCTGGCCCTTTGTTTTCAAATAGATGATCTCCTGTATCATTAGCGCCATCTATTGGCCAATATGCTGCATATTTTCTGCAGAGTTCAGAAAACTTTACTGTATTTTGGCCACTAGATGGAGCTGGTGATATAGGTGTTAATCTAGATTCTATTTGAAGAAGAGACATTGTGAAATTTAGTTTAGATTACACAAATGTTTTATAAATGGACCCCCCCCCCGAGTGTGCCAGAGAATATCCGTGGGCCGATATGTACACTTTGCACCGCAACACATCAGTGTATGTAATGTTGATTGCCGCATGTTACAGTAACACAGATGTGAATTAACCCCCAAGCCCGATTGAACTTTCAGTTTAAAGCTGTATTAAACAGAAAACCAGAAATGTCACATATTGCAATTTACCAATCATTAGATGTGGAGGCTGCATTAGTCTTCTTTTTCTTTTTTTTGCTAAAATCAGAAAGGAAAATCTAACAATTAGAAGAACAAAAATCCAAAAATTGAAAATAACTTATAAATTATAGCTATTGGAATTTTCTTTCAAATTTGTCTGTTAGTGAATGCAAAGAATGCGAGTTTATCTGAAGTTACGAATTATCTGGAATAAAGAATGCAGCGTCTAAACAAATGGAACGTAACAAAATAATCTTTTTTTTTTATTATTTATTATACATTTTTTACTTTCCATTAGTTTGTATGCGACATTCGTTATTTCGGATAATTCGTAACTTTGGATAAATTCGTATTCGTTATGTTCACCAACAGCCAAATTCGAAAGGAAATTCCAATACCGATAATTTTAATAGTTAGTAATGTATTTTATTTAAAAAAAAAAAAAAAAAAATTGAAAATCTGAAACATTAATTTTACCTACCGCGTTTCCCCGAAAATAAGCCTGGGTCTTATATTAATTTTGGCAATAAAAGACACAGTAGTTCTTATTTTCAGGGTAGGTCTTACCATGTAATGGTCTGTCTTCTCTCCCCCTCTACCTCCCTGCCTGACAGGAATCCCCAGTGTGAACGGAGTTAAAAATGTTTGTAATATCCTATAATCCAGTATTACAGTAGTATATATAATGTACAATGTGTGTGTTTTTGTAATGTAATTGTGCCAAATACCTTTGTTATAGCGCCGCTCTGTGCTTCTGTGACCCGCCGGAGCTCTCTTCCCCGCAATTATATTACAGAAACACACTCATTGTACATTATAAACTACTATAATAGAGTGGATTATAGGATTTTACAAGCATTTTTAACTAGGGCTTATTTTCGGGGTAGGACTTATATTGCAGCCCTCCTGGAAAATAACGCTAGGTCTTATTTTCAAGGTAGGTCTTATTTTTGGGGAAACAGGGTATTAAATTATGGGTATTGGAATTTCCTTTCAAATTTGTTAGTGAATGTAACGAATACGAATTTATCCAAAGTTACGAAATACATGAAATAATGCCTAATCTAAACAAATGGAACTTAACAATTTAATAACAATAATAAAAATAATGATATTGATAACAACTGATTATTTTGTTACGTTCCATTTGTTTAGATACTGCATTTGTTATTTCGGATAATTCGTAACTTCGGATAAATTTATTACATTCACCAACAAATTTGAAAGGAAATTCCAATACCTATAATTAGTTAAAATAACTTGACTATTACTGTTTCAGATTTTCTATATTTTTTTTTTTTTTTAATAAAATAACTTATTACTAACTATTAAATTATAGGTATTGGAATTTCCTTTCAAATTTGTTGGTGAATGTAATAAATTTATCCAAAGTTACAAATTTTCCAAAATAACGAATGCCTAATCTAAACGAATGGAATGTGACAAATTAATAAAAATAATTATAAAAACTGATTATTTTGTTGCGTTCCATTAGTTTAGATACAGCATTTGTTGTATTTGGAAAATTTCTACCTTCGGGTAAATTTGTATTCTTTACATTCACCAACAGCAAACATTTGAAAGGAAATTCCAATACCTACAAGTAATTTTATTTCAAAAACCTAAAAATTTGAAAATCCGAAACGATAATAGGCAAGTTATTTTAACTATTACATTTTAGGTATTGGAATTTTGACAATTTGAATGGAAATTCCAACACTATCATTTAATAGTTAGTAATAGCCAAGTTTTTTTATTTCAGATTTTCGTATTTTCGGGTTTTTGGATTCTTGGATTTTAGTTCTTTTGATTTATTTTCCGATTTTCATTCTTATTTTTAGATTTCCAAATTTCTTGGAATTTCCGATATTGACAAATTTGGAACTAAACAAATTGCACATGTCTAGTATAAAACCTGACCTTTGTACTCTTCCCCATAGGTGTGCGCAGCCTATTGCATTAGGGTGTGCACCCTAAAGTTTAAACACATGAATGCCACCTGGAGTCACAGGGAAGGAGGCGGTGGGAGACAGTTGATTGGGGCCATATTATTACACCCTAAATACGGCTGTAATGTGTTCCTAGGGTTTAACTTGGCCTTTAATATAATGGGGACATTTACACTGGCCACTATCGTCCCCAACCACACACACCTGGTGCCCCCCCTGGATAATGCTAATGTACATGGGGTGATTAGGGTGTGCGCACGCCTATTACTCTTCCCTGGGCAGGGCTGCCATCAGTGGGTGCAGGCAGTACACTTGTAAGCAGACCAGAGGTCCTCAGGGGCCTGGATGGCACCCCCTTTTTTTATATATATTTTTTTTATTAAAGGGCCCGGAGGTCCAGAGGGCCCCGAATGGCAACCCCTCCTTCTTTTTTTTTTTTTACATTTTGATTCATAAAATTGTTGTTTTAATATATATATATATATATATATATATATATATATATATATATATATATATATATATATATATATAATATATTTTATTATATGTATATATATATTTTATTATATGTATATATGTAAGGGGCCCAGGAGTCCCCAGGGCAACCCCCCGATTCTCAATTCACGCCTCCCCGCTTCTCAATTTTTTCAATTAGCGGTGGCACCCCCCTGCTTCTCAATTTGAGGTGGCAGCACCCCCACCCCCTCTGCTCCAGGGGGCCCATGCCTTTTGCTGTGTAAGGGGGCCCCCATAATTCCTGATGGCGACCCTGCCCCTGGGAATGTTCTGCAGTTTGTCCCAGTTCCTGAAACTGTCATTTTTTTTTTTTCTGGACATCTTCACATCCTAGCCACAAGGTGACAACACTTCTAAATTAAAAAAATTAAAACGTGGTCACATTATTGCAGGAACTGGGAATAAAATTGATCTACTGGCAGGATCAACAGCTAATATTAAAACCTGTAAAACAGGAGGGACTCGGAAAACAAAATCCACATCAATGGGCAATATTTCATTTTACACAGAATCCCACTTTAAATATAATATTTTTTTCTTTCTTAATTTCAGGTATTTCAACTGCTCGTCTCCCGGGGTGAATGCCTGCGGCGTTCCGTACTCCTGCTGCATCGACCCGCTGCAGAACGGCACGGTACCCAATTCTCAGTGCGGCTTCGGTGCCCTGGGGATGGGAGAAATCGCAGCCAGCGGCCTCGTCTATCTGGGGGGCTGCATTCCGCAGCTGGTGCTCTGGATTCACAGCAGGATCTGGGATATTTCAGCGGTTTACGTCTTGCTGACCGCCATCGAACTCGTCTTCCTGGTTTTCGCCCAAAGAGTGATGCGAGAGATCGAGGTGATCAAATCTCTGTACTGAAAGTTTCCTCTTACCTTGTTCATTAAACTACAACTGAAATATGGTGGTTGCAGATTTTTTTTTATTATTATTTTTTATTATTCAAAAAAATACACAGACGTGTGTGTGTGTGTGTGTATATGTGTGTGTGGCTAGAGATATATATAAAAAAAAAACATTTTTATGTATGGGTTATTGTTAAAACGGTAGTAAACCTGCAGATTTTTTAATGTTTTTATTCAAAAAAATACACAAATTTGTGTGTGTGTATATGTATATATATATTCATATGTATGAATAGAGATGTATAAAAAAAAACATTTTTTTTATTATATATGGGTTATTGTTAAAAGTTAAAACGGTAGTAAACCTGCAGATTTTTTTTTTAACCACTTAAGGACCTTGCCTGTTGTTTTTAAGACTCAGTGCTTAACCACTTGTCACCTGCCCACCGTCAAATGACGGCGGGCAGACGACTCCATTATCCTGACATCACGTCATATGACGTGATGTCCCTTTAAAGCCGCGCGCGCGCACCCGCCGCTCTGCGGGGATCCCGTGCGAGTGCCCGGCGGCAACGATCGCCGCCGGGCACACGCGATTGCTCAGTAACTGAGCGGGGACGTGCAGCTCTGTATGTAAACACAGAGCTGCACGTCCCTGTCAGGGAGAGAGGAGATCGAATGTGTCCCTTGTACATAGGGACACAATCGGTCACCTCCCCCAGTCACCCCCCCTCCCCCCACAGTTAGAACACTCATAGGGCACACATTTAACCCCTTCCCCGCCCCCTAGTGGTTAACCCCTTCACTGCCAGTCACATTTATACAGTAATCAATGCATATTTATAGCATTTTTCACTGTATAAATGTAAATGGTCCCAAAAATGTCAGAAAAGTGTCCGAAATGTCCGCCATAACGTCGCAGTCCCAATAAAAAAATCGCAGATCGCCGCCATTAATAGTAAAAAAAAATGCCATAAACTATCCCCTATTTTGTAAACGCTATAAATTTTGCGCAAACCATTTGATAAACGCTTATTGCATTTTTTTTTTTACCAAAAATATGTAGCAGAATACGTATCGGCCTAAACTGAGGGAAAAATTTTTTTTATATATTTTTTGGGTTATTTATTATAGCAAAAAGGAAAAAATATTGCATTTTTTTAAAAATTGACGCTCTATTTTTGTTTATAGCGCAAAAAATAAAAACCGCAGAGGTGATCAAATACCACCAAAAGAAAGCTCTATTTGTGGGACAAAAAGGACGCCAATTTTGTTTGGGAGCCACGTCGCACGACCGCGCAATTGTCAGTTAAAGCGACGCAGTGCCGGAAGCTTATATTTTGTCTGGGCAGGAAGGGGGTGTAGGTGCACAGTAGGCAAGTGGTTAAGGACCTTGCCTGTTTTTAAGACTCAGTGGGCCAGATTCAGATACAATTACATTGGCGCAGAGTATCAGAGATACACTACGCCACCGTATTTTACCAGGCTGTACGACGAATTCATGTAGATTTTGTCCCGTAAGGTACGGCGGCGTAGTGTATTTCTCGCGGCGGAATCGAAATACGCGATTAGGGGGCGTGAAGCATTTAAATTAGGCGCGTCCCCGCGGCTATCGAACTGCGCATGCTCCGTTCATAAATTTCCCACCGTGCATTGCGCGAAATAACGTCGTTACGTCATTTTTTGTTTGAGTAGCGTCGTTTACGTACATTCCTATTCCCGGACGACTTGCGTAAAAAATAAAAACAAACGTTGAAATTCGACGCGGGAACGACGGCCATACTTAACATGGGCTGTCTAATATTAGACCAGAAAAAAGCTGGAATAACTTTACGTGGCAAAAAGATGACTACAGATGCCGTAAGAGATTGCGAATGACGCTTGTAACTTCGTGGATCGTCGGAAAAAGCTCATTTGCATACCCCGACACTGAAAACGACGGGAACTCCACCCAGCGGCCGCAAATTTATTGCAGCCTAGATCCGAAGGCGTAAGACGTCTGGGCGGAAGTGACGTTTTGATGTCACTTCCACCCTGCTATGGAGATGGGTGGGGGCCATCTTGCCCTCACACAAACCCATGCCACAGAGGGAGAAGGACCGATTGCCTGCGGCGGCCCTCTCCTGTTGCCGATGAGGGTGATTTTGCGGCGCATCCGCCGAAGAGAACACCATTAACGTTTACAGGACCGCCGCCTGAAGAGATGGTTGTGGCAGCAGCTGCTGACGACGTTGCCGAGATACCCCTCTTCAAAAAGAGGACGTGTATAGTCGTGTGGCGGTCCTTAAGTGGTTCAACCTGTAAGGCAAAAGGCATAATGAGCTAGTGTGCCTTTTGAGCATAATGAGCTAGAAGGGGCGGATGCTAATGTGAAAGGGGTGGGGTTCTGATAGAAGGGAAGGATACTGATGTGTAAAGGGGGGGACTCTGATAGAAGGGAAGGATGCTAAAGTGAAAAGGGGGGGGGCTCTGATAGAAGGGGAGGATGCTATTGTGAAAGGGGTGGGGTTCTGATAAAAGTGGAGAATTCTAATTTGAAATGGGGCGCTATAATGAAAGGGGAGCATGCTAATGTGGAAGGGAGAAGGCGCTATGATAGAAGGGGAGGATGCTAATGTGAAAGGGAGGGGGGCGCTATGATAGAAGGGGAGGATGCTATTGTGAAAGGGAGGGGGGGGTGCTATGATGGAAGGGGAGGATGCTATTGTGAAAGGGGTGGGGTTCTGATAGAAGGGGAAGATACTGATGTGTAAAGGGGGCGACTCTGATAGAAGGGGAGAATATTAATGTGAAAGGGTGGGGCTCTGATAGAAGGGGAGGATGCTAATGTAAAAGGGGTGGGGCTCTGATAGAAGGGGAGGATGCTAAAGTGAAAAAGGGGGGGGCTCTGTTAGAAGGGAAGGATGCTAAAGTGAAAAGGGGGGGGGGGGACTCTGATAGAAGGGGAGGATGCTATTGTAAAAGGGGTGGGGTTCTGATAGAAGGGGAGGATTCTAATTTGAAATGGGGCGCTATAATGGAAGGGGAGCATGCTAATGTGGAAGGGAGAAGGCGCTATGATAGAAGGGGAGGATGCTAATGTGAAAGGGATGGGGCTCTGATAGAAGGGGAGGATGCTAATGTGAAAGGGAGGGGGGGCGCTATGATGGAAGGGGAGGATGCTATTGTGAAAGGGGTGGGGTTCTGATAGAAGGGGAAGATACTGATGTGTAAAGGGGGGGACTCTGATAGAAGGGGAGGATGCTAATGTGAAAGAAGGGGGGGGGGGGCGACTCTGATAGAAGGGGAGTATATTAATGTGAAAGGGTGGGGCTCTGATAGAAGGGGAGGATGCTAATGTGAAAGGGGTGGGGCTCTGATAGAAGGGGAGGATGCTATTGTGAAAGGGAGGGGGGGCGCTATGATGGAAGGGGAGGATGCTATTGTGAAAGGGGTGGGGTTCTGATAGAAGGGGAGGATTCTAATGTGAAATGGGGCTCTATAATGGAAGGGGAGGATGCTAATGTGGAAGGGAATAAAAGAAAAGAAAAGAAAAATAAAAGAAAAAGAAAAAAGGTTGCGCTCAGAAACAGAATTTGATATTGCGAGAGAAATTAATATACATATCAGTATAAATAAATAATGACATTTGGATACATCTGAATTGTAAACTAATGGGTAAAGTCTGTGAGGATTATTTAAAATAAATTAGTTAAATTAAATAGCTTGCATTAAAACTTAGTCTCTATTAGTCCATTTGAGCTGGTATCAAAAAGATGTAATTAAATGGTTAAATAAGTATATATATATATATATATATATATATATATATATATATATATATATATATATATATATGAAGAATTGCCCAATGCTGAACAAAGGGCGATGATAACTGTAGATTGAAAAAATCCTGGACGGGATTCGCTACCGATCTCACAGTAATTCTGCAGACACATCGAAAGGTAAGTAAAGATGTGCTCTTACCGGATCCTAGGGTAACTTAGGCATGTCAATCACTGGCATCTGGGAAGGGAGATAACCTCGACCACTTCCGGTTCTTCCACACAGGATTGATAAGATCTCCACTGGAACAAAATAGTACTCCACACTAATGTAGACTCCAAGTCCCATTCATAGAACCAAGGGGGGAAAAACAAGGGCTCGCAATGGTGAATTACTTCCAGGAAGTTTAATAAAATATGTGCAGCAGATTACACATCAACATTTAAATTTGCCGGCTAAAAATGACATAAAAACAAAGCAATAACAAAAGCGATTACGTGCGCCCGCGCTTTCTGGGGTCACGTGTAACGCGGTGACGTTAGTGCGTGGCTCCGCCCTGACCGGTTTCGTCACAAAATGACGTTGTCAAAAGGCACGGGCGACGCACTGAACGTTCACCTTATATATGTGTAGAGACGCAACCAAGCCTCTCTTTCAAATTACAGCCTCCAATGAAACGAGGCCGCAAAGCCAAAAGACGTGGAAGTGGGAGTGGCCGGGAACTCGGAAGTGTCCTACCAGCGAGACCAGAGTGGCACAGATAGGCATATCCTGTGTCAACAAAGTCTGATCTGGCCTGAAAGGGCATCCTCACTAGCTCCCAGACCTCCGACCCTCCTCTTGTTGTAAATCAACAAAAGTCAATGTCTGTCACAAATTACATGTCATTAAACGTTGAGAAAATAAAGATAAATGCACTTCTATATTCTTATGTCGCGGTCTAATTTAGACCGTCATACAGGAAGCCAGATGAATCAGATAGTAACTCTTAACATGACACAAACAGGAATTATACATTTTCATCATTGTGGCTAAAAAAATAAAAAGCTGAATAAGCTTAAATGCAAAGATTAAATCAATAAAAATTAACATATAAATATACATATAAAACCAAAGATACCAAAGGGGAAAATTGATACACCCTCTTTGTTTCCATTTAAAGCCCTCTAGTGGTTAAAGGAGGAATTACATGGAAATCAACCCTTTACTAATACATAAAATGGCTATTAAGGACACAGTCCACTCCCTATCCTATATACACAAGAAGGGGAGACCGAAAGAAAAATTATGAATTGTCTAAAAGGGAATTCACTTCTATATCCACGTTCAAACCCTGCGGTTTGAGACATTTTAGACGGTAGATCCAACTCATTTCTAATTTTGATATAGCTATCCTCTTTGATCCTCCTCTCCAGTGAGGTCTGAGGATGTCAATGGCAATAATAGAGGTGCCACTAGGATCCCTAGCATGCACTTCTCTATAATGTCTGGAAACCGAATGTTTTTTATATCCCCTTCTTATGTTGCCAATATGTTCATTGACTCTGACCTGAAAAGCTCTCACTGTACGTCCCACATATTGTAGCCCACATGGGCAGGTCAACAAGTAAACCACATGGGTCATGGAGCATGTAATGAAAGATCGAATATTAAATGTTTGAGAAGTGCTATTTGAGACAAAACTCAAAGTTTTCTGTTCCTTAACTGCATTGACCTTTATGTCTATTATGTTTTGAAAAAACATTGGTTTATTCCGTGGAGGGTCAACAACTCCCGGGGCAAGGGAATCCCTTAATGAAGGAACCCCTCTGAAAACCACTTGGGGCTGTTCAGGGAGTGCTGGACCAAGAACTGGGTCCTCTTTAATCAGATGCCAATGCTTCCGGACCAATTTTTTGATTATATAATGTTAATTTGAATAATTGGTAATAAAGGGAGAAAATAATTGATTTTTTTCCCCTCCAGTGGAGACACACGTATCCTGTAATAACACACCTCTATCTACTGATTCAACTTCACGTATTTGTTTATGAAGATCTTCTTCTAGGTAGCCTTTATAAAGGATGCCCTTTCAGGCCAGATCAGACTTTGTTGACACAGGATATGCCTATCTGTGCCACTCTGGTCTCGCTGGTAGGACACTTTCGAGTTCCCGGCCACTCCCACTTCCACGTCTTTTGGCTTTGCGGCCTCGTTTCATTAGAGGCTGTAATTTGAAAGAGAGGCTTGGTTGCGTCTCTACACATATATAAGGTGAACGTTCAATGCGTCGCCCGGGCCCTTTGACAACGTCATTTTGTGACGAAACCGGTCAGGGCGGAGCCACGCACTAACGTCACCGCGTTACACGTGACCCCGGAAGCGCGGGCGCACGTAATCGTTTTTGTTATTGCTTTGTTTTTATGTCATTTTTAGCCGGCAAATTTAAATGTTGATGTGTAATCTGCTGCACATATTTTAATAAACTTCCTGGAAGTATTTCACCATTGCGAGCCCTTGTTTTTTCCCCCTTGGTTCTATGAATGGGACTTGGAGTGTGGAGTACTATTTTGTTCCAGTGGAGATCTTATCAATCCTGTGTGGAAGAACCGGAAGTGGTCGAGGTTATCTCCCTTCCCAGATGCCAGTGATTGACATGCCTAAGTAACCCAGGATCCGGTAAGAGCACATCTTTACTTACCTTTCGATGTTTCTGCAGAATTACTGTGAGATCGGTAGCGAATCCCGTCCAGGATTTTTTCAATCTACAGTTATCATCGCCCTTTGTTCAGCATTGGACAATTCTTCATATATATACTTATTTAACCATTTAATTACATCTTTTTGATACCAGCTCAAATGGACTAATAGAGACACAGGGCCAGATTCTCAGCGGCGCTACGACGGAGTATCTCAGATACCCCGTCGTATCACCGTTTTTTTGTCTCGTATCTATGCGCGTGATGCTTAGCATCACTTTTGCATAGATACGCTTCTACATCCGACAAGTGTAAAACCATTACACTTGCGGATCGTAGTTGTAATGACAACTCCGGCCACTAGGTGGCCTTTACGTTGTTTTTGCATTTGCATATGCAAATGAGGCTAGTACGCCGATTCCCGATCGCTTTTACGCCGCCCCGTCGTCGCGTACGTCGTTTTCGTCCGCGTAAGGTTACCCCAGCTTCTATGTGGAGTAACCTTACGAAGTACCGTCGGATGCCGTCGGGTCCCGTCGGACGCCATGTTAAGTATGGCGTCGGGTCAGCGTCGGCTTTTTCCGTCGCTTACGTCGTTTTACTAACTCGTTCGCGAATAGGGAGTTGCGTAAATGACGCTCACGTCGTTTTGATGTCGGTTTCAACGACGCTTCCCGACGTGAGCTGGAGCATGCGCACTGGGCTTTTTCCCCGGCCGGCGCATGCGCAGTTCGTTCGACGCGGGGCGCGCTTAATTTAAATACAAGCCGCCCCATTTGAATTGCGCGGGTTTACGTTGGGCGATTTACGCGACGCAGGCGAAAACTACGGAGCAAGTGCTTTGAGATTAAAGCACTTGCTCTAGTACGATGCGGCGGCGTAGTGTAACTGGCTTACGCTACGCCGCCGGAATTCTATGAGAATCTGGCCCTAAGTTTTAATGCAAGCTATTTAATTTAACTAATTTATTTTAAATAATCCTCACGGACTTTATCTATTAGTTTACAATTCAGATGTATCCAAATTTCATTATTTATTTATACTGATATGTATATTAATTTCTCTCACAATATCAAATTGTGTTTCTGAGCGCAACCTTTTTTCTTTTATTTTTGTATTACGTGTATATCACATGTTTAGCGTTGCTGCTGGATACCATTTATTCATTTAAGTCACTTTAATTTTTTAATAAATTTTTTAATTAATTTTTTCACCTTTAAGCGCAAGAAATTTTCCCCTTGGATAGAACACGTTTAATGTGGAAGGGAGAAGGCGCTATGATAGAAGGGGAGGATGCTAATGTGAAAGGGGTGGGGCTCTGATAGAAGGGGAGGATGCTAATGTGAAAGGGGTGGGGCTCTGATAGAAGGGGAGGATGCTATTGTGAAAGGGAGGGGAGCGCTATGATAAAAGGGGAGGATGCTATTGTGAAAGGGGGGACTCTGATAGAAGGGGAGGATGCAAATGTGAAAGAAGAGGGGCGACTCTGATAGAAGGGGAGAATGCTAATGTGAAAGAAGGGGGAGACTCTGATAGAAGGGGAGAATGCTAATGTGAAAGGGTTGGCTCTGATAGAAGGGGAGGATGCTAAAGTGAAAAAGGGGGGGACTCTGATAGAAGGGGAGGATGCCATTGTGAAAAAGGTTGGGTTCTGATAGAAGGGGAGGATGCTAATGTGAAATGGGTGGGGCTCTGATAGAAGGGAAGGATGCTAATGTGAAAGGGAGGGGGGGCGCTATGATAGAAGGGGAGGATGCTATTGTGAATGGGAGGGGGGGCGCTATGATAGAAGGGGAGGATGCTATTGTGAATGGGAGGGGGGGCGCTATGATAGAAGGGGAGGATGCTATTGTGAAAGGGAGGGGGGGGGCGCTATGATAGAA
Organism: Rana kukunoris; assembly: GCA_029574335.1. Taxonomy (NCBI): domain Eukaryota; kingdom Metazoa; phylum Chordata; class Amphibia; order Anura; family Ranidae; genus Rana; species Rana kukunoris. The sequence continues at coordinate 149,464,547 of CM056060.1, forward strand.
GGGGAGGATGCTATTGTGAAAGGGAGGGGGGCGCTATGATAGAAGGGGAGGATGCTATTGTGAAAGGGAGGGGGGCGCTATGATAGAAGGGGAGGATGCTATTGTGAAAGGGGGGACTCTGATAGAAGGGGAGGATGCAAATGTGAAAGGGCGAGACTTTGATAAAAGGGAAGGATGCTAATGTGAAAGAGGTGGGGCTCTGATAGAAGGGGAGGATGTTAATGAGAAAAGAGGTGGGGGGGGGAGACTCGGATAGAAGGGGAGGATACTAATGTGAAAACAGGGGGGACTCTGATAGAAGGGGAGAATGCTAAGGGGGAAGATTCTGATAGAAGGGGAGGATGCTAATGTGACAGGGGGGGGGAGACTTTAATAGAAGGGAAGGATTCTAATGTGAAAGGGGTGGGTCTCTGATAGAAGGGGAGGATGTTAATGTGAAAAGAGGGGGGGGGGACTCTGATAGAAGGGGAGGATACTAATGTGAAAACAGGGGGACTCTGATAAAAGGGGAGGATGCTAATATGAAAAAAGGGGACCCTGATAGAAGGGGAGGATGCTAAGGGGGAAGATTCTGATAGAAGGGGAGGATGCTAATGTGACAGGGGGGGGGAGACTTTAATAGAAGGGGAGGATGCTAATGTGAAAGGGAGGGGGGAGGATTCTAATGTGAAAGGTGTGGGGCTCTGATAGAAGGGGAGGGTGCTAATGTGAAAGGGGGACGGGCTCCGATATGAAGAGCAGACTCTGCTGTGGAAGGGGGGGGACCCTCTCTTGTAAAGGGGCTCCAGTATAAAGAGAGAATGCTGATGTTAAATGGGGACTACCCCTGTGACACCAGAGACATGAGGACCTCCTCATCCAGACAGATGGTCAGTTCACCACCTTTAGCCCCACCCTTTATTTTTCCAGAATGAAGGTGACAACCCTAACAGGAAGTGGCTAAAAGATGGAAAAAGGATGGAGAAAACGCAAAAAAAAAGCAGCAATGATTCCTCATCCTCATTTAGAAAACCAACTGTCATGCGTTTGGGGATGGGGGGGTGACATCCCCTTTAATTAAAGTGCTGATGGGTCCGAGCTGCCCACCATAAAATCAGACCACGCCGCAATCGATGGACAAGCCAGTAGAAGCGTTTATCGATCGCTCGCCTCCATCCCGGTGAGATATCACTTTATTTCCAGGTAATGAAAACTCTTCCAGAAAAAATAATAATCAGCAGGCCGGCAGGCGCGAAGGTTTTTGTATGGTGGCGTTTTATTTATCGCCGGTCTGCGATGATCCCGGAGGATTTCTCCGCCACGTGACGCTTTATCTTCTAGAACAGTTGTGTGGCGAGGATTAGAGGGGAAGATTACAGGTGATTTACACCGCCAGGAGGGACGGGGGGCGCAAGGACAAGGGAGACGGGGGGGGGGGGGTTGGTGCTGGACATTGAGCGCGCTGCTGCGTCTGCATGAGGATGAGGATACAGAAAACGCGGACACCTTCCCTTTCAGGAAACATGCCGCTGTTCCAGAGACGCTATTCTTCCCGTAATTAAACATTTATAACCCAACCAAAAGCGGTTTCTTTCCGTTTTTGCGCGAGGGGTCAGAACGTCTGCAGACCTTTAACCCCTTACCGACCGCTGCACGACTATACACGTTGGCAGCATGGCACCGCTGGGCAGATCGATGTGTGTGTGTATATATACGTCACCTTTAAGGCCCGGTATTGTGGGCCGCCGTGAACGCCGTGAGTCTGACCGTGGGACCTGCGGACTCTATGTCCCCGGGAGTCACGTGACCAAATTTTCAAACTGCCAATAAGGACTACCCCCCCCCCCCCCTCCTAAAAAATAAAATGTTTACGTTTTTTTTTGTGACCCCCCATAGATTTCACGGGTTTGTCCTAGGACCTGTAGTTCTTCACTGTTTGGGAGAGGGGGGTCACATCTTCAGCTCTGAGGGGTTCATCGTGGGACTGGTAGTCCTTCACTTTTGGGGGTCACATCACCCCCAAAAGTGAAGGACTACAAGTCCCAGCATGAACTCCTAATGTCTAAATATGTGACCCCTCCCCCCCAAATTTGAAGGACTACAACACCCAGCATGAACCCCCTGAGATCTAAGGGTGTGATACCATAGTTCTTACAGGTTTATGCTGGGACCTGTAGTTATTCACTATTTTGGGGGGAGGGTGTCTCAAACCTTCAGCTCTAGTAAAGGACTACCAGTCCCAACATGAACCCCTGATATCTAAAGATGACCCCCCAAATTGTAAACTCCCAGCATGAACCTGTGCGATCTAGGGGGGTGACCCCATAGATTTTACAGGTTTATGCTGGGACCTGTAGTTTTTCACTATTTTGGGGGAAGGGGGTCTCATATCTTCAGCTCTAGTAAAGGACTACCAGTCCCAACATGAACCCCTGATATCTAAAGATGACCCCCCAAATTGTAAACTCCCAGCATGAACCTGTGAGATCTAAGGGTGTGACCCCATAGATTTCACAGATTTGTGCTGGAACCTGTAGTTCTTCACTAGTTTGTGGGGGGGGGGGCACATCTTAAGCTCTGAGGGGTTCAAGCTGGGACCTGTGTCAGTTTCATTCCAGGGCACAGTATTGTCCCAGATTGAATGTGCCCGGGACAGACCTGCAGAATGCCGGACTGTCTCGGGCAATCCGGGACACGTGGTCACCCTATCTCACGGAAAGGAAGAATGGGAAAATGCTAAGGTAAACAAGCATTTCCCCGTTCTGCCTAGTGACAGGACACTGATCACAGCTCCCTGTGATCAGTCACATGTAGCCCATCCACCCTTACAGTTAGAACACATCCCTAAAACACATTTGACCTCTTAGCCGCCCCCTACTGGTTAACCCCCTTTCACTGTTAGTCACATTTACACAGTAATCGGTGCATTTTTATAGCACTGATCGCTGTATAAATGTGAATGGTCACAAAATAACGCCAAAAGTGTCCGATGTGTCGCAGTCACGATAAAAAAATAAATAAATCGCAGATCCCTGCCATTACTAGTAAAAAAAATAAAATAAAAAAAAATTATTAATAAAAATGCCGTAAAACTATCCCCTATTTTGTAGACGCTATAACTGTAAGCCAATCAATAAACTCCTATTGCGATATTTTTGTTAAAAAAAAAAAAAAAAAAAATGTAGAAGAATACGTATCGGCCTAAACTGAGATAAAAAAATAAATATTATATATTTTTTGGGGATATTTATTGGACCACCAGAAGCAGTGTCCCTGATGGAAGATTTCCCCTTGTATTTCTTTTTTAGTGACGACTGTAACATTTTGGATTTTGTATTACTTTTGGTGACAAAAAAGAAAAAGGCCCCCCCCCCCCCCCCCCCCCCCCCCCCCCCCCGCCGAAACCCAGCAACTCTTGGGTGCCAGGTCTCAACCAATCGGTTCTCTGTACGGCGTCCACCCCCCCCCCCCGTGTTATGCTGTGTCGGCCAATAGCCTCCTGTGTGACTACACTTTACAACACTTAATTCTGAATACCAATAAGCCCAGAAGAGTATAACACGGAGAGCCCTCTATATTTATTACAAACAAAAATCACTCCAAAGAAGTTTTATTGGAATCGGATTTTCTTACATTTGGGTTATACAAAACATATTCAGAACCTCAAGTAAGCCCAAGGTGGATATTTAAAAAAAAAAAATTGAATTTCATTCACATTTCTGTGGATACAACACTGCAACATTTATTTTGCGTATCTGCTGTAAGAAACGCGTAAGTTCAAGGATTTTCTGTACACAAAAGCTGCGTAAGGTTTAGGTGAACCATAAACAAAATATATTGTTGATATAAAGCTAAGTTGGGCATTTTCTTTCAACTTGATGCCCAATTGGCTGCTCTGTAAAGCTGAAGTTCATCCAAATTTTTTTTTTTACATTTAGTGTCGAAAGGTTGGAATTCCTGTTGTGTGCCCCACCCAGTGACCCCTGTTGGCAACATTTCCTGCCCTGATGTCAATAGGAGTCCCCAAGTGACACAGTGAGGGAAAAATGCCAAAATTAAGTCACATATGGGCAAAAAAATTGCACCAAAATTCTAACCTTTCCAAAACGCTTGTAGGAATTGGGCTTCAATGTTTCTTCAACATTGTGACATCTCAACTGCCCATGTGCCATTGTGTGACATCTCGAATGCCCATGAGTCTGAGATCAATAGGGGTCACTGAGGAACACTCCCAAATGAAGTCGCATATGGGCAGAACATTTTTACCAAAATTCTAACCTTTCCAAAACTAGAAAAAACTCTCTTTTAACTTGATGCTCAACGGTTTGACCAAATTGTGGAAAGGTTGGAATAGCTGTTGCCCTGAGGTCAATAGTAGTCCCCGAGTGACACAGTGAGGTAAAAATTTCAAAATTAAGTCACATATGGACAAAAAAATTGGACCAAAATTCTAACCTTTCCAAAACTAGAAAAAAAAACTCTTGTAGGAATTGGGCTTCAATGTTTCTCCAGCATTGTGATATCTCAACTGCCCATGTGCCATGGTGTAACATCTCGAATGCCCATATGTCTGAGGTCAATAGGGGTCACTGAGACACAGTGAGAGGAACACCCCCAAATGAAGTCACATATGGCCAGAAAAATTTGACCAAAATTCTAACCTTTCCCAAAACTAGAAAAATAAATCTTGTACTAATTGGGCTTCAATGTTTCTCCAACATTGTGACATCTCAACTGCCCATGTGCCATTGTGTGACATCTTGAATTCCCATGAGTCTGAGGTCAATAGGGGTCACTGAGGAACACTCCCAAATGACGTCGCATATGGGCAGAAAAATTTTACCAAAATTCTAAACTTTCCAAAACTAGAAAAATAACTCTTGTACTAATTGGGCTTCAATGTTTCTCCAGCATTGTGACATCCCAACTGCCCATGTGCCATGGTGTAATATCTTGAATTCCCATGAGTCTGAGGTCAATAGGGGTCACCGAGACACAGTGAGAGGAACACTCCCAAATGAAGTCACATATGGCCAGAAAAATTTGACCAAAATTCTAACCTTTCCCAAAGCTAGAATAAAAACTCTTGTACAAATTGGGTTTCAATGTTTCTCTAGCATTGTGACATCTCAACTGCCCAAGTGCAGTTGCTTGGTGCTCCATTGGTTTGTTTGCAGACTCTCTGGCAACCTTAGTTGCCAGAGATAAAGCTAAAGTTTGGTTGTTTCTTTTAACTTATTGCTCAAGTTGATCAAAACGCTGGAAAGCCTAAATTCATTAAAAAAAAATCCATTTAGTGTGGAAAATTTGTAATTGCTGTGTGCCATATCCCAGTGAGGTCAATAGGGATCTCTGAGACACATAGTGACAGGCTTTTCAAAACTAGAAGAAAAACTTTTGTAGGAGTTGGACTTCAATGTTTTTCCAGCATTGTGACATCTCAACTGCCTATGTGCTATTGTTTGGTGCCCCTCAGTCTGTTTTCAAACTCTCTGGCAACCTTTGTTCTGGATACCAGTTGGAAAATTACAATATTTTTGGTTGCCCAATGGTGGTTTTCCATTGAAAGACTGCCACTGTCAGTTGGCCATTGCCAATGAGCCATTGTTTGGTGCCCATCAGTTTTTGACAACTCTCTGGCAAACTTTGTTCTGGATACCAGTTGGTAGATACCAATATTTTTGGTTCCCCAATGGTGGTTTTCCTTTGGAAGACTGACATTGCTGGTTGGCCATTGCCAATTTGTCGGTTAGCCTCTATATTGACTATCTGTCAAGTTGTCTTTAGTCTGTCAGCCATAACTGGTATGCCGCGTACAGACGATCTGACATTCCGACAACAAAACCGTGGATACATTTCCAACGGATGTTGGCTCAAACTTGTCTTGCATACACAAGGTCACATAATTGTTGTCGGAAATTCAGAGCATCAAGAACGCAGTGACGTACAACGCTACGACGAGCTGAGAAAGATGAACTTCAATAATTCCGAGGATGCGTCAAATTTTTGTGCGTTGAATTGTGTACACATGGTTGGAATTTCCAACAACTTTTTGTTGGAAAATTTGAGAACCAGCTCTCAAATTTTTGTTGTCGGAAATTCCGACAGCAAATGTCCGATGGAGCCTACACACGGTCGGATTTTCCAACAACAAGCTCACATTCAACATTTGCCGCCGGAAATTCCGACCGTGTGTACGCGGCATTAGACGTCCCTTATTGTGGTTCCTTCTGAAATCAAGCCCACACACTGGAAATGCCAACAACAATTTTTTTTTAGACTCAGCTGTGGCGTTGACATCCAGGTGGGGCACCTCTAACCACCTGCCATAGGAAAAATTACAGACAAACACAAAGTAGAATGGGTAATTTAATAAAGTACATCTACATTCAAAGGGTTAAAATAACTATCATGCCAGAGAAAAGGCTAGCAAAACAATTATCTTAAGTTAAAAAAAGGTAATTATATGTAAAAAGGTTAATGTTGGTGGAGGGGAAAACATGATGAGATGTGCTTTCAGGAACAAGGGTGAACAAGGGTGAAATGTGCGAGAAACCGCCTCCCCCAGGCTGGCCAGAGATTGCCGCCCCATGGTCAGGGAAGGGCAGACTTGTATATGGAAGGTTGACACTAAAGTGTGTGCATATGTTTGTGCCAGGGGTGAAAACCAAGGTCTCGGCTCAGAGTCGTCAGAAAAGCATAGTTGGTTAGTTTTGTGTTGTACTGAGTCCTACACAAACTAGATCTCCTTGCAGTGGCCAGCCAGAGGAAAAAAAGAAAAAAGAAAAAAACAAAATAAATAAAACAGGCTTGTAGATGAATGGAGCCGTCGGTCTTTAGATGATACCATATTGGGCCAATTCGTGCAGCTCCAGGTGATTGAAGGCTTCCCAGGGGCAGATGACGGTGATATCTGCAAACAAAGAACAGTCAATATTACCATAATGTCTACCTTACCTTTATGCTATTCCTCAAAGTAACCCCATTTTATCAATACAACCCCTAATTTTACCAATTCTTAACCACCAAACCACCTTCTCATTTTAAGCCTACATCTAACCTTATGCTAAACTCCAACTTAACCTTACCTCTAACCTTTAACCCTCAACCCAACTCCTTACCTTAAACCTAAATCTTAACTGTTATGCTATTCCTCAAAGTAACCCCATTTTATCAATACAACTCCTAATTTTACCTCCAATTCTTAACCACCAAACCACCTTCTCATCTTAAGCCTACATCTAGCCCTTATGCTAAACTCCAACCTAACCCCCAACGATCAACCCAACCCCTAACCTTACCTCTAACTTTAACCCTCAACCCAACACCTTACTTTAAACCTAAATCTTAACTCTTATGCTATTCATCAAAGTAACCCCTCCCTCTCAACCCATCTTAAGCCTACAATCAGCCCTAATGCTAAACCCCAACCTAACCCCTAACCATCATCCCAACCCCAAACCTTACCTGTAATCTTTAACATTCAACACAACTCCTTATCTTGACCATAAAGCTTAACCCAGCTCATCACCCTAAAACTATAATCTTACCCTTTATGCTAACCCTCAACCCAAGCCCTAACCATCAACCCAACCCATAACCTTACCTTTAGCCTTTAACCCTTAACTTAAACCTATTACTCAAAGTACCCCCTTTTTATCAATCCAACCCCTAACTTTACCTCCAATTCTTAACCCCCTAACCACCTTCTTATCTTATGCTAAACCTCAACCTAACCCCTAACCATCAACCCAACCCATAACCTTAACTTTAACCCTCAACCCACCTCCTTATCTTAAACCTAAATCTCAACCCTTATGCTATTCCTCAAAGTAACCCCCTTCTTATCGACCCAAACCCTAACTTTACCTTCAATTCTTAACCCCCAAACCACCTTTTCATCTTAAGCCACAATCAGCCCTTATGCTACCCCAACCAGCCTGTTTTTTAGATCTTCAACATTCACACAGCTCACACCCTAAAACTATAATTTACCCTGCCTTATGCTAACCCTCAACCTAGCCATCAACCCAACCCATAACCTTACTTAACCTTCAACCCCGTAAACCTAAACACTTACCTCCTCAAAGTATTCTTATAAACCCAACTCCTTCAACATTCCAATTCACAGCTCAACACCCTTCTCATCTTAAGCCTACAATAGCCCGTATGCTAAACTAACATCAACCCAACCCCAAACCTACTTACCCTGCCTTTAATGTTCAACCCTCAAACCTAGCCAGCGGTCTTACCTCTAATAAAGCTTAACCCAGCTCATCACCCTTCAACCCTTTTATCCTTATGCTAAAACCTAAATCTTAACACTTTTAATTTAACCCTCAACCAACTCCTTAAAAACCCCTTCTTATAACCCTTATGCTACCCTCTACCTAACCTCTGAATCCTAACCCAACCCCTAACCTTACCTCAAACCCTCAACAATTTACCTTAAACCTTCTTAACCCTATGCTATTCCTCAAAGTGAACCCCTTCTTAGCCTACAATAACTTTACGCTAAAATGCTAACCATCTTAACCCAACCCCAAACTACCTTCTAATCTTATGTAATCTTTAATGTTCAACCAAACTCCCCTTAAAACCTCAAAGCTTAACCCGCTCCATCACCCAACCAAAACTTACCTCTAAGCTTTAACCTCAACCACCCCCTATCTTAAACCTAAATCTCGAACTATGCTACCTCAAAGTAACCCCTTCTTAACCCAAACCCTAACTTTACCTCTAATTCTTAACCCCCTAACCACCTTTTCATCTTAGAGCCTACAATCTAGCCCTTATGCTAAACCCCAACCTAACCCCTAACCATCATCCCAACCCCAAACCTTACCTGTAATCTTCATTCAGCACAGCTCATCACCCTAAATCTAAATCTTACCCTGCCTTATGCTAACCTCAACCTAGCCATAACCCAACCCATAACCTTACTTAACTTCACCCCTTACGTAAACCTAAATCTTAACACTTTTCATTTGCTACTCAAAGTAACCCCTTCTTTAAACCCAACTCCTAACTCTACCTCCAATTTTGACCCCCTTCTCATCTTCCTGCCCATTCAGCAGAGCTAACCATCAACCCAACCCCAAACCTTACCTGTATCTTTAATGTTCAACCAAACTCCTTCTTTTAACCATAAAGCGTATCCCAGCTGAGGAGCCCTAAACTATAATCTTATCCTTATGCTACCCTTAACCATCAACCAAAGCGGCGGGATAACCTTACTCTAATTTTTAACCCTCAACCCAACTCCTTACCTTAACTAAATAACGGCCTTATGCTATCCCTCTACCTAACCTCTGGCGAATCAACCCATGGAGACCGCCTAACCTTACCTCAAACCCTCAACCCAACTCTATACCTTAAACCTAAATCTTAACCCTTATGCTATTCCTCAAAGTAACCCCTTCTTAGCAACTCACCCCTAACTTTACCTACAATTCTTAACCCCCAAACTACCTTCTAATCTTATGCCTACAATCAGCCCTTATGCTAAACTCAACCTTACCGAGATATCCATCTTTAACCCTCAACCCACCCCCTTATAAACCTAAATCTCAACTCTTATGCTACCTCAAAGTAACCCTCCCTAACTTTTAGCAAGTGGTTAACCCCCAAACCACCTTTTCATCTTAAGCCTACAATCAGCCCTTATGCTAAACCCCAACCTAACCCCTAACCATCATCCCAACCCCAAACCTTACCTGTAATCTTCAACATTCAGCACAGCTCATCACCCTAAATCTATAATCTTACCCTGCCTTATGCTAACCCTCAACCTAGCCATCAACCCAACCCATAACCTTACCTCTAACCTTCAACCCTTACGTAAACCTAAATCTTAACACTTTTCTACTCCTCAAAGTAACCCCTTCTTATAAACCCAACTCCTAACTCTACCTCCAATTCTTAACCCCCTTCTCATCTTAAGCCTACAATCAGCCCGTATGCTAAACCCCAAGCTAACCATCAACCCAACCCCAAACCTTACCTGTAATCTTTAATGTTCAACCAAACTCCTTCTTTTAACCATAAAGCTTAACCCAGCTCATCACCCTAAAACTATAATCTTATCCTTATGCTAACCCTTAACCATCAACCCAAACCATAACCTTACCTCTAATTTTTAACCCTCAACCCAACTCCTTACCTTAAAACTAAATCTTAACCCTTATGCTATCCCTCTACCTAACCTCTGAGCATCAACCCAACCCCTAACCTTACCTCAAACCCTCAACCCAACTCTATACCTTAAACCTAAATCTTAACCCTTATGCTATTCCTCAAAGTAACCCCTTCTTAGCAACTCAACCCCTAACTTTACCTACAATTCTTAACCCCCAAACTACCTTCTAATCTTATGCCTACAATCAGCCCTTATGCTAAACCTCAACCTAACCCCTAACCATCAACCCAACCAATAACCTTACCTCTAACCTTTAACCCTCAACCCACCCCCTTATCTTAAACCTAAATCTCAACTCTTATGCTATTCCTCAAAGTAACCCCTTCTTATCGACCCAAACCCTAACTTTACCTCCAATTCTTAACCCCCAAACCACCTTTTCATCTTAAGCCTACAATCAGCCCTTATGCTAAACCCCAACCCAACCCCTAACCATCATCCCAACCCCAAACCTTACCTGTAATCTTTAACATTCAACACAGCTCATCACCTTAAAACTATAATCTTACCCTGCCTTATGCTAACCCTCAACCTAACCATCAACTCAACCCATAACCTTACCTCTAACCTTTAACCCTTAACGTAAACCTAAATCTTAACCCTTATTCTACTCCTCAAAGTAACCCCTTCTTATAAACCCAACTCCTAACTCTACTTCCAATTCTTAACCCCCTTCTCATCTTAAGCCTACAATCAGCCCTTATGCTAAACCCCAAGCTAACCATCAACCCAACCCCAAACCTTACCTGTAATCTATAATGGTCAACACAACTCCTTATCTTAACCATAAAGCTTAACCCAGCTCATCACCCTAAAACTATAATCTTACCCTTATGCTAACCCGTAACCATCAACCCAACCCCTAACCTTACCTCTAACCTTTAACCCTTAACACAACTCCTTACCTTAAAGCTAAATCTTAACCCTTATGCTATTCCTCAACCCAACTCCTTACCTTAAACCTAAATCTATAAAACTATCATCTTACCCTTATGCTATCCCTCTACCTAACCTCTAAGCATCAACCCAACCCCCAATCCTACCTCTAATTCTTACCCTCAACTTAAACTTTAACCATAACCTTCAACCCAAACCCAAAGCTATCTATCTATATATATCTATCTATCTCTCTATCTTTAACATATGTGATAATATCTTTCCGGACAAGGATCATGTAAAAAATGAAATCACAGATGTGGTTACCTGTTCCTAGACCCTCCATACCGGGAATGTCATCACCAAATCTGTAACAGAAAAATAACAGTAAAAACAGTAAAAAACCAATCGTTCCGTTTTTTGATTCGTTTTTACCCCAATACAATAGAAAGGAAGTGCTTTAAATCTTTTAAGTCTGGGAATTTAGAGAGTAGACTGAGGAGGAATGTGGCTGGGTTGGTGTAGGACCTAATCTGTTACACAGTTTAAGATGTCAACAGGCCATACAGCTAGGAGGATCCCAACTGAGCATACTTTTTTGTGCCGTGACATTGGTTAGTTACGGCAATCTGGAGCTGCTCATAGACATGAGATTGTTGCCCAGCCCGGCCTACTGTGCTGTCATTTTGAGCCCATATGTAGATGAGCCCAAATGAAGATTGGCATCTCTATGTTTTATGGAATTCTGCCAGTCATACCCATCTCTGATGTTGATGTTTTCTTGTATGTAACAAACTATCTAGTAATTGATCTACTTGTGGTTTGACAAAGGACCCTCTTACCCTTGAATGCCTTTCTTTGGAGGTTTACTCTTGAACTGTCGGGTCTGCCTCTGCTTGAATTTAGGTGGCCCTTTCCTGGGAGTTGCGGGCCCTCCCACTACGCGGGTGGCTGACTTAATCTCAGACTTTGCAGGCTCTAGGTTCATGGCAGCTCAGGAACCTTGTTGGCTCCGGTAGAAACTCAGTAGAGCGGAAAACGTCCAAGTGAGGCCAGCTGAGTGGAGATCTTTATAGAACCACCTATAGGAGGAAAAAGAGGTATTGTTATCTGAGTGGCCTCCAGATGAACATCTCACATATTGGCTTAACATCTGTACCCTCATCCATACAGGAATCCACATACAGTATGTGATTTGGGAAATATGATATGCACATGCTTGTTCCTAAGTAGTGAGGCAAAAACCCGCAAGAAGAAGGAGGTTCTGATTCCTCTATATAGATCTTTATATCGCTAGAGGGATCGCCAGCAGGAGGAAGGAGGTCCTGATTCCTCTATATAGATCTTTATATCACTAGAGGGGTCACCAGGAGGAAGAAGGAGGTCCTGATTCTTCTATATAGATCTTATATCACTAGAGGGGTCACCAGGAGGAAGAAGGAGGTCCTGATTCTTCTATATAGATCTCTATATCACTAGGGGGATCACCAGCAGGAGGACGGAGGTCCTGATTCCTCTATATAGATCTTTATATCACTAGAGGGATCACCAGGAGGAAGAAGGAGGTCCTGATTCTTCTATATAGATCTTTATATCACTAGAGGGATCACCAGCAGGAGGAAGGAGGTCCTGATTCCTTTATGGAGATATTTAGTTAGACTTGCTGTATTTATTGGAGTATAACACTCACTTTTTCACCCTGCAAATCGGTTGAAAATAGCGTGTGCGTGTTATACGCCGATACTGCAATTTGGGCTGCCTCGGGGAGAACGGGGAGGGGGGCGGGATGAGCGCCTTCAGATCACATACAGCCAGAATCTCCTGTTTACTCAGCGGCCTCTGTAATAAGAAGTCCCGTCTCCTGGGCCGGCATTGGACCAGTGTTCTGTCTAGCGTAGAAGCCGGTCCAGGAGACAGGACTTTGAATTAAAGAGGCCGCCAAGTAAACAGGAGATTCTCGCTGTATGTAATCTGACGGCGCTCATCCCACCCCCGTCCCTGATATGGGCATTCATCAGGCTGCATTCATGCTTCAGCCAATCAGGTTACCAGAACCGGTGAACCTGATTGGCTGAGACGCCTGTCAGTGTTAACCAGGAAACACACACTCCGTGTGTCCCCTAGTTAACTATTTGAAAGCCGATTACAGCCCTCAGGCTGTAATCGGAAAGCCTATCAGAACCGCTGGCTCTGATAGGCACTTCCGAAGCCAACCAGCTGCCGTTATTCAGATGACGGGCGCTCACCAGGGGGCCGGCCATCTGAATAGTGGGCAGCAGCGACAATACATAGATTCATGCAATGCATGAATCTGTGTATTGTATTCAGTGGCAGTGCAGGAGCGAGAGGGGGCGGCGCTCATGCGCCCTCTATGGATGCACCGCCACTAAAGGACAAATTGGCATGGCCTCAAACTACCAGAAGAAAACTCAACTTTAAACATAATATTAGAAAGCATTATTTTACCAACATTTTAATAGAAGAGACTACAGCAGAAGTAGCAACATTAAGTAAATGTAAACATTCTTGTGATAATTTTAGATCTAAACTTAAACAGAAATATTAAAAAACAAGGGCAGACTAGATAGACTTCTTGCCCTTTTTATGCCATCACCCTTCTACTGGCCAGATTCAGGAAGAAGATACGTCCGCGTATCTCGAGATACGCCGCGTAACTTCTAATATGCTCCAGCGTATCTTTTTTCTGTATTCAAAAAACAAGATACCCCTGGAATTTGCCTAAGATACGTGAAAAGAAAAAAGAAAAAAAAAAGATACGTGCGGCGTAAGTCTCTTACGCCGTCGTATCTTAGTTGCATATTTACGCTGGCCGCTAGGTGGCGCTTCCGTCAATTTATGCGTCGAATATGTAAATTAGCTAGATAAGCCGATTCACGAACGTACGCCCGGCCATCGTAGTAAAGATACGGCGTTTACGTAAGGCGTTTTCAGGCGTAAAGATAAACCACCAAAAAGATGGCGCAGCCAATGTTAAGTATGGACGTCGGGGACCGCGTCAAATTTTTCAAATTTTACGTCGTTTGCGTAACTCGTCCGTGAATGGGGCTGGACGTCAATTACGATCACGTCGAAACCAATGCGTCTTAGCGTCGTAATTTGGAGCGTGCGCACTGGGATACGTCCACGGACGGCGCATGCGCCGTTAGTAAAAAACTTCATATACGTGGGGTCACACTTCATTTGAATAAAACACGCCCACCTCTTCCACATTTGAATTCGGCGGGCTTACGCCGGCCCATTTACGCTACGCCGCCGTAACTTAGCTTTGTGAATACAGCACTTGCCTCGCTAATTTACAGCGGCGTAGCGTAAACAAGATACGCTACGCCCGCACAAAGTTACGGCGGGCTATGTGAATCTGGCCATATGTCTCTATCCTTTATCAGTCTGTCTGCCGTGTTTCCCCGAAAGTAAGACCTACCCTGAAAATAAGACCTACCTTGGTTTTCCAGGAGGGCTGCAATATAAGCCCTACCCTGAAAATAAGACCTAGTTTCAAGTGAAGTGGTTGTCTTCTTCTCTTCTCCTGCCTGTCAGCAGGGGTTCTCGACCCCCCTTCCTCTGCAATGCTCGGCTTGTGGAAGATAGCTCAGGCAGGCTATGGAAGCCCAGAACGGCACTTAGATCTCCTTCTCCTGCCTGTCAGTGGGGATGTCCACCCCCCTCCCTCTGCAATGCTCGGCAAAGAGAGCTTAAACGGGCTATGGAAGCCCAGAGCGGCACTCAGATCTTCTTCTTCTGTCAGTGAGGGATGTCAGCGCCCCTCCATCTATAATGTTTGGCTTGTGGAAGAGAGCTCAGGCAGGCTATGGAAGCCAGGAGCAGCCCTTTAATAAGGTATCTGACACAATACATTTTACTTTACTTCACACAGGGGGTTCCTGTCAGGCAGAGAGGGAGAGGGGTAGAGAAGACCGCACAATAGTAAGCCCTACCCCGAAAATAAGCCCTACCGTGTTTTTGGTTGCCAAAATTAATATAAGACCCGGGCTTATTTTTGGGGGAAACACGGTATAAACTACGACTTGGTGAAAGGGGTAAATATGGTTGCTATGCTTTCATGCACTTTCAATATTGCTTCTTGTTTCTCTGGATGAAATAACTCGGATTATATTGAGCGTTTGGCATTCTTAATTAACAAGCATTTCCTTCCTGTAGTTGCTCTCCCTATAATGACCCATTTCTCAGGTTGCAGTTTCTGCGGAAAGGCGTTAATCTCTGCTGACCTGGGTTTTAACTCGGCTCACACTTGATCCTCTTATGCCAAGGACGCTAAGAGGTAATTATAAGAGCGTGATGTGTGCCGGAAGAGGGAAAGTTCAGGGAGATGACAGACTTATAGACCCACTTGTAAAACATTTTATTTACTTTTTATGAAATCTACAGTGTCCGTGACGGTTTAGGCTGGTCCTTGGATAAAAAAATAAATAAAAAAATAAAAAATATATAAAACATTTAACTAAATGCTAACACAATGCAGACTTTAAAAGTACACATTTAAAAATATCCACTTTTGTAAATATAAAATAAAACGAAAGTGTTCTTTTAAATTGTGTTACACAAATTTTTATGAACCAAAAACCTTGGGCCAGATTCAGGTAGAATCGGCTTACTCTGCGGCGGCGTAACGTATTACATTTACGTTACACCGCCGCAAGTTTTACGGGCAAGTGCTCGATTCACAAAGCACTTGCCTGTAAAGTTGCGGCGGCGTAGCGTAAATCCGCCCGGCGCAAGCCCGCCTAATTCAAATGGGGCGGGGACCATTTAAATTAGGCGCGTTCCCGCGCCGAACGTACTGCGCATGCTCCGTCCCTAAAATTTCCCGACGTGCATTGCGCTAAATGACGTCGCAAGGACGTCATTGGTTTCGACATTAACGTAAATGCCGTCCAGCGCCATTCACGGACGACTTACGCAAACGACGTGAAATTTCAAATTTCGACGCGGGAACGACGGCCATACTTAACATTGGCTAGACCACCTAGGGGGCATGTTTATCTTTACGACGCGTATCTCTACGGAAACAACGTAAATTTACAGCGACGTGTCATTTGCATATTCTACGCCGACCGCAATGGAATTGCCACCTAGCAGCCGGCCTACAATTGCAGCCTAAGATCCGACAGTGTAAGTCACTTACACCTGTCGGATATTAGGGAGATCTATGCGTAACCTGATTCTATGAATCAGGCGCATAGATACGACCTAAGTATCTCAGAGATACGACGGCGTACCAGGAGATACGACGGCGTACCAGGAGATACGACGTCGTATCTCTTTTATGAATCTGGCCCCTTGTGTGCAACCCTAGAAAAAAAAGTACATTAAAAAACTACAACGTCAGCCGCAAGCACTTCTCACATTCCTATACAATGTGTACAACTGTCATGGGCAAGCCAGCCCACTAGATGGCGGTAGCGGCGCATCAGCGTGCACATGAGCAGTATTGGGGCGTGCACGAGCGACATCGGCGCGCGGGCACGTGCTGACGCCATTTTGGCGCCGAACTAGACTATTTAGTGGGGCTGATACTGGGGCCTCTTGCTGTTCGGTCTACAGCGTCTTCTGAGACCCATCTGATACCTGTTACCTGATTGCCTACCAGTTACTGCGTCCCGGCTAGTTACTGATCATTCCTGACCTCTGCCTGCCTTGACCTTGGCTTGCTTGTCCTCGTCCTTGCCTGTCCCTCTGATCTGACTGCTGCCCACCCGTTGCTGACCCGGCCTGGACCACGACTCTGCTCCTGCTTTGACCCTGTACCTAATCCGCCCACCAGTGTTTAACCCGGCCTGTCTGAACCTGCTTGTGCCTGTACTACAGCACACCTCCCTCCTGCTGCTGATCCCGGCTTCCTGCACCATGCTCCCAGTCGTCTGCTGTCTCAGCCTACTCCAGCACTGCTGACACCTCCGTGGAGTTCAGCTCATCTCCAGCACCAGCGTTCCCTTTAGGCGCTTGTGCGACTCTGCACTCTCGGGTTCCCTGTCCACCCTACCAGGGGCTCCGGAGTCAGAAGAATAAGAGTAGCCGCTCCCTGCATATCAGGCTCAGGGCCGCCATCAGGAATTTTGGGGCCCCTTACACAGCTTCAAGCATGGGCCCCCTGGAGCTTTACAAATTGAGAAGCGGGGGGGGCTGCTGCCACGAATTGAGAAAGGGGGGGGCTTTACAAAAAGAAGAAATAAAGAAAGGTCCCTGGGGACCTCTGTGCCCTTTAATAAAAAGAAAAAAAGAGAGAAAAATATATATATATATATATATATATATATATATATATATATTTTTTTTTAAAAGGGTGGTTGCCAACTGGGGCCCCGGGGACCTTATTTTTTTTTTTATAAAAGGAAATTACAAGAAAAGGGAGCTTTCCATTCGGGACCTCTGGGCCCTTTAATAAAAAGAAACCTCTGGGCCCTTTAGAAAAAAAAATATATATAAAAAAGAAATAAACATTTATATATAAAAAAAAAACAAGGGGGTTGCCTTCCAGGGCCCTGGGGACCTCTGGGCCCTTTAATAAAAAATAAAAATACAAAAAAAATATATAAACAAAAATAAAAAATACAATTATAAAAAAGGGGGTTTGACACATGGGGCCCTGGGGACCTCTGAGCCCTTTAATAAAAATACATCTATATATTAAAAAAAAGAAATAAAATAATATAAAAAAGTAAAAAAATATATAAAAAAGGAGGATTGTCATCCTAAAATAAAAGAAATAAAAAAATATATAAAAAATATATTTTTTTTTATAAAAAAAGGGGGGTTGTCATCTGGGGCCCTGGGGATCTCCAGGTCCCTGTGGACCTCCGAACCTCAAAAAAAAAAAGAAAAAAAATTGTCCCTTTAATAAAAAATAAAAGAAAAATATATTAAAAAAATATATATTTTTTTTATAGAAAATAAATAAAAAAAGGGGGGTTGCCATCCAGTGCCCTGGGGGCCTCCGGGCCCCTGTGGACCTCCGGACCTCAAAAAAAAATAAAAGAAAAAAATTGTCCCTTTAATAAAAAAATAAAAGAAAAATATATTAAAAATATATTTTTTTTTTATAAAAAAATATATTTTTTTATAAAAAAAAGGGCTTGCCATCTGGGGCCCTTGGTGGCCTGCGGGCCCCTAGACACCTAAAAAAAATGGCCCTTTAATAAAAAAATAAAATAAAAATATATTAAAAAATATATATATTTTTTTATAGAAAATAAATAAAAAAAGGGGGGTTGCCATCCGGTGCCCTGGGGGCCTCCGGGCCCCTGTGGACCTCCGGACCGCTAAAAAAAATAAAAGAAAAAAATTGGCCCTTTAATAAAAAATAAAAGAAAAATATATTAAAAAAATATATTTTTTTATAAAAAAAAAAGAAAAAAAAGGGCTTGCCATCTGGGGCCCTGGTGGTCTCCGGGCCCCTGGGGACCTCCTGACCACTAAAAAAAAAATAAAAGAAAAAAAATTGGCCCTTTAATAAAAAATAAAAGAAAAATATATTTAAAAATATATTTTTTTTATAAAAAAATATATTTTTTTATAAAAAAATATATTTTTTTATAAAAAAATATATTTTTTTATAAAAAAAATATTTTTTTTTTTATTAAAAAAAGGGCTTGCCATCTGGGGCCCTTGGTGGCCTCCGGGCTCCTGGGGACCTTCGGACCCCTAAAAGGGTGGTTCCCATCCGGGCCCCTGGGGACCCCCGGGCCCCTTACAGGTGTAATGCCTGTACCCCCCTGATGGCGGCCCTGATCAGGCTCTACCACAAAAAACAACAATGCGCTGCGCTTCAATTACTCATGGTAAAAAATATCAAATAAAATATAAAATACAGCTGCAATATCAATCAAAGGAAAATTCCTTGGAAAAGTCGCATGTTCTAATTCTGCATATAATAGTAAACAATTTACAATATCTATGAATTTAAATCTATGTATTTTAAATATCTGAAAATTTCCCCCTGAAGAAGCCAAGTGTCCCTGTGGCGTAACACGTAGGGAAGGAGCAATAGGACAGCACGATGGCTGTTCCCAGTGGTGGAACCTGTATACCAGTGGCAAGGACTTTTCCTATTTTTGCAAACAACTTCTCCCACCAACCTTAATGATGGTCTTTAATCACTTCAATACCGGGCACTATTACCCCCTTCCTGCCGAGGCCAATTTTCAGCTTTCAGCGCTGTCGTACTTTGAGTATGAATTACACAGTCATTCAACACTGTACCCATATAACATTTTTATAATTTTTTTTTTTTTGATCAGATAGAGCTTTCTTTTGGTGGTATTTAATCACCACTGGGTTTTTTATTTTTTTCTAAAAAAAGGAAAAAAAGACAGAAAATTTTGAAAAACAATATATTTTCTTCCTTTTCTAATATAATTTTGCAAATAAAGTTATTTTTCTTCTTCACTGATGTGCACGGATGAGGCTGCACTGATGGGCACTGATAAGCTGCACTAATATGCACAAGATGAAGCGGCACTGATGAGGCTGTACTGATGGGCACTGATATGCTGCACTGATGAGGCTGTACTGATGGGCACTGATGAGGCTGCACTGATGGGCACTGATATGCTGCTAAAAATAAAAACAATGATAAAACACTGAAAAACATCACTTCTTAAGGTGCTTAAAGGCCGAGAAGCACAACCTTTGGGTCATGACCTGAGATAGGTTACCATCATTTTTTTTTTATAATTAATGTGACAATCCAATCTAAAAATAAAATTGAACTACAAAATTTATGGTAAGATCTACTGGTCTTTCTTCTTGAGCCAACAAAACCAATGCACAATCTACAGACAGCTCCTCTGATCCAAAAAAGCTATGGCAAGGCCAGTGTGTCTCCTTCCTGAACCAATAGAAGCATGGCAAGGCCAGTGTGTCTCCTTCCTGGACCAGTAGAAGCATGGCAAGGCCAGTGTGTCTCCTTCCTGAACCAATAGAAGCATGGCAAGGCCAGTGTGTCTCCTTCCTGGACCAGTAGAAGCATGGCAAGGCCAGTGTGTCTCCTTTCTGAACAAATAGAAGCATGGCAAGGACAGTCTGTCCCCTTCCTGAACCAATAGATGCATGGCAAGGCCAGTGTGTCCCCTTCCTGAACCAATAGATGCATTTAAAGGCCAGTGTGTCTCCTTCCTGAACCAATAGATGCATGGCAAGTCCAGTGTGTCTCCTTCCTGAACCAATAGATGCATGGCAAGTCCAGTGTGTCTCCTTTCTGAACAAATAGAAGCATGGCAAGGCCAGTCTGTCCCCTTCTTGAACCAATAGATGCATGGCAAGGCCAGTGTGTCTCCTTCCTGAACCAATAGAAGCCTTGCAAGTGCAGCGTGTCACCTTCCTGAACCAATAGAAGCATGGCAAGACCAGTCTGTCCCCTTCCTGAACCAATAGGAACATGGCAAGACCAGTGTATCCCCATCCTGAAACAATAGAAGCATGGCAAGACCAGTGTGTCTCCTTTCTGAACCAATAGATGCATGGCAAGGCCAGTGTGTCTCCTTCCTGAACCAATAGAAGCATGGCAAGGTCAGTGTGTGTCAGGGTTGGGCTCAGCCTTTCCTTCTCTGAGCTGGCCGCTCAGCTGACGGCTAATTGCCAGCTCTCTATCTCTCCACGGTGACTCACCTGTTGATGATCCTGCTCGTCAGTCCAGCCTACTTAGCCTTGCAGTTCACTTGCTCTCTGCCTTCGCCTTGGTCAACATCACAGAGACTCCAGCGTTCCTGTTAAAGACTTTGCTCGGCTGACATCCCTTCTGGCTCCTGATCCTGCTTGCTGTTCTACTACATTCTTCTCTGGCTCTATGACATTTGGCTTGGCTGACTATTCGATCTGGTTCCTGAACTCTGGCTATGTTTTGACTACGCTTACTCTGTTTATCTTTTTATTATTATTATTAAACAAATGTGATTTAACTGTACTGTACTTCTGTCTCAGTCTGATTCATAGTTTCTGACA
The DNA here is from genome assembly GCA_029574335.1 of Rana kukunoris. Lineage (NCBI taxonomy): Eukaryota > Metazoa > Chordata > Amphibia > Anura > Ranidae > Rana > Rana kukunoris. The sequence goes on from CM056060.1 coordinate 149,485,578, forward strand.
GTGTGTCACCTTCCTGAACCAATAGAAGCAAGGCAAGAGCTACAAGTCACCTCCCCTGACTCAACAAAGCCATGGCGAGCACTGTGTATCATTTCACCAGTCCTACAAGATCTACTAGGTCTTTCTTTCTCAATTGATTTGTACCTACCTAATAATGACTAAATAAGTTCCTGATTTACCAAAGATATATAGGGCCACAAATAATGGGGCACTATTCCTTCCACTTATACCAATGATGGGACACTATTCCTTCCACTGACACCAATGACGGGGCACTTTTCCTTCCATTGACAGCAAAAAACAATCAGAGAACGCCTTTACTTCATTAGAAAAAAGGGCAGTCACTCGGCATGTGAACTGAATACAGGAGTGATCACTGTAGTGGAAAATACTACAGTGGTATCCAGCTTCTGCACTGGTCTCACAGCTATGGTGTATACATAGCTACATTGGACCTAGGTGACCTACCTTGTAAATTCTTTGGAAAAAGGCTCTCAGGTTTATCAGACATGATGCCCAGGGAGCTGAACGATGGAATTGTCGAGAGGCAAGTACAGCTAAACCGATAGCACACGCACCCCTGGGGTGGAGGAGGTCTTGGATCTGTTAAGAGTTGGAACAGAAGTTTTTTGAGCAATTTCCACTAAAGTGGGTGTGATGGGCAGTCCTCACATATCTAGAGGCAGAGTCTTGGTGGAACCATTGCATAAAGTGGGTGTGATGGGCAGTGCTCACATATTTAGAGGCAGAGTCTTGGTAGAAACCAACCCATAAAGTGAATGAGATGGTCAATCCTCACATATTTAAAAGCAGAGTCTTGGGGGAACCAACCCATAAAGTGGGTTTGATGGGCAGTCCTCGCATATCTAGAGGCAGAGTCCTGGTGGAACCAACCCATACAGTAGGTGTGATGGGCAGTCGACGTTACATATTTAGAGGCAGAGTCTTGGTGGAACCATCCCATAAAGTGGGGGAGATGGGCAGTCCTCACATATATAGAGGCAGAGTCTTGGTGGAACCAACCCATAAAGTGAATCTGATGGACAGTCCTCACATATCTAGAGGCAGAGTCTTAGTGGAACCATCCCATAAAGTGGGTATGATAGGCAGTCCTCACATATTTAGAGGCAGATTCTTAGTGGAACCATCCAATAAAGTGGGTGTGATGGGCAGCCCTCACATATTTAGAGGCAAAGTCTTGGTGGAACCATTCCATAAAGTGAATGTGATGGGCAGTCCCCACATATTTAAAGGCAGTGTCTTGGTGCAACCAACCCATAAAGTGGGTGTGATGGACAATCCTCACATATTTCAAGGCAAAGTCTTGGTGGAACCAACCCATAAAGTGAATGTGATGGGCAGTCCTCACATATTTCGAGGCACAGTCTTGGTGGAACCAACCCATAAAGTGGGTGTGATGGGCAGTCTTCACATATTTCAAGGCAAAGTCTTGGTGGAACCAACCCATAAAGTGAATGTGATGGGCAGTCCTCACATATTTAGAGGCAAAGTCTTGGTGGAACCAACCCATAAAGTGGGTGTGATGGACAGTCTTCACATATTTCAAGGCAAAGTCTTGGTGGAACCAACCCATAAAGTGAGTGTGATGGACAGTCTTCACATATTTAGAGGCAAAGTCTTGGTGGAACCATTCCATAAAGTAAATGTGATGGGCAGTCTCCACATATTTAAAAGGCAGAGTCTTGGTGGAACCATCCCATAAAGTGGGGGTGATGGGCAATCCTCACATATCTAGAGGCAAAGTCTTGGTGGAACCATCCCATAAAGTAGGTGTCATGGGCAGTCGCCGTCACATATTTAGAGGCAGAGTCTTGGTGGAACCATCCCATAAAGTGGGTATAATGGGCAGCCCTTACTTACCTAGAGACAGAGTCTTAGCGGAACCATCCCATAAAGTAGGTGTGATGGGCAGTCCTCATCACATATTTAGAGGCAGATTCTTAGTGGAACTATCCAATAAAGTGAATGTGATGGGCAGTCCCCACATATTTGAAGACAGAGTCTTGGTGAAACCAACCCATAAAGAGGGTGTGATGCGAAGTCCTCACATATCTAGAGGTAGAGTCTTGGTGGAACCAACTCATAAAGTGGGTGTGATGGGCAGTCGTCGTCACATATTTAGAGGCAGAGGGCCAGATTCTCGTAGATGCGCGCCTAATTATGCAGGCGTTGCGCATCTCAGATGCACTACGCCGACGTAACGCGGAGTGGCAAGTACCGTATTCCCTAAGTAAATGCGCTCCAAGATGCGCCTGCGTCGCGTAAAATCATCGGCGTAATCCGGCGCAAATCCAAAGTAGGAGGGAAGTGGGCGTGTTGCATTGTAATGAAGCGTGACCCCATGCAAATGCAGGCCGGGACGAACGGAGCATGCGCCGTGACGTGGATGACCCGCGCCATGACGTGGTTGACCCGTGCCGTGACGTGGATGCCTTCTGCGCATGCGCAAAGCCTCCCTACGATTCGCCGGCGCAGGATATATAATGCGCCCACACATGCGCCCGTGCAGCGCAAACGTCTCCCATTTTTTTGATAGTGACGGCCAAAGTTTGTGCTGGACAAGATGACAACTGCTGTTAAGGAGAGGAGGAAGAAAAATGTCTCCTCAGAGGAGAGGGCCATTGTCGTGAGGGCAATGGAGAAATATGACTCGCGGCTCCATGGTGCTGACAGTGCCCGGACCAGCAAGTCCCGGAGGGATCAGATCTTAATGAAGGTCACGTGCCAAGTCAATGCCCTCTCTCATGAGGTCTTGACACCGCAGGACATTCAAAAGAAAATGAATGACCTGCGGCGTCTCGTGAAGGGCAAGCTGGCTTCCATAGCTCGGCATGCCAGGGGCACTGGAGGGGGCCCACCCTGCACCGTCCGCCTGACTGAGGAGGAGAAGGTGGTCGCCCGCTGCCTGCAGACGGAGCAGGTTGAGGGAGTCCCAAAAGCCAGCCCTGAGGACAGGTAAGTGTGTTTTATATTCTATCTGTTGTGTACATGTATGGGGGTGGAAGGGAACATGTGCCAAGTGTGTGGGTCCACCAACATGGGCATCTTTTGTGTCATCCACAGATGTGCAGGAGGGAGCGGGGCCATCTGTTGATGCCAGGGCCCGTCAGGATCCATCCCCCGAAGATCCAGTCCCTCTGGCTGCCCCCCTGGAACAGGACTTGGAGGGAAGTGGGCACACCTCAACGGAGGAGGTGGTTGAGGAGGATGTCGTAGTCCAGGACCAGGACCTGTATGTTGTTTTGGAGGAGGATGATGGGTTGCCTGGATCAGCCCAGGCTATCCCCCCATCTTTAGCGAACCCCTCAGTGTCCCCCCCAACCTCTCCAGTCCCTCTGTTTCCCCCCCCTCATCTCCGGCCCCTCAACATCCTCCCCTTATGCCCGGTCCCCTGCCACTCCCCGGAAGGAAACGTGCAAGACCAGGGGTGTTCATAAGGTCCTGCCGGAACAGCTGGCCAGACAGCAGGACCAGCAAATCGGCATGCAGGCAGCCAGGGAGGGACATGGGGATGCTCCTCCTCCACCTGCTACCCCCCCCCCACCTGTGGCTGCCCCCAGGCAAGTGAGGGGCAGGAGCCGTGGCACCAGGCAGAGCCCCCACCAGGCCCATTAATTTTTTGATTTCTTATTATTTTGCTCTGGATAAGAGCTTTTTTTTTTGTTATATTATGCTCTGGGTATAAGCAACATCATTGGGGCCTTGACGTGGCGCTGCTGCTCCCAAGTCCGACATGCTGGACTTGGGCTAATCCAATGTGATGTGGATGTGGGGTGTGTGTGCTAGGGACCACAGTGGTGTACATGCGTGCATTGTCTGTGTGCCATGCTGTATGTGTGTGTTTAACGGTCAAAGATTCGTAACACGAGGCAACTCCTGACTGCTCTTCCATCAGATGACGGGGTCTCCTCTGGCAGGGGGGGGCTGTGTGGTTGGGGGGTCAGGTCATCACGTAGGGCCCAGACGGAAAAAAAATTCTCGCGTATGTGGTTCTGTGTTTAACGCGCATCGATACGCAGGCGCACATTTACAATTACACCGCGCAAATACATTTACGCAGGCGTAGCGCCGCTGAGAATCTGGCCCTATGTCTTGGTGGAACCATCCCATAAAGTGAGTGTGATGGGAGGTCCTTGCATATTTAGAGGTGGGGTCTGAGCAATAGTAACCCAAAAAAATGGTGTGTGATTTGGGTGCGCCAGAAGTTCGGCAAATCGGCAGACTTTCCACCTCAGCAGTGCAATAATGACCATTGACTGATTTATTTTCTAGCAAGAGTGGACTTTCTGGTGTTAAATAATCAGCGTAGGTTCGCTTTAATTACCAGACTGCTAATTCCAACTGCAAGACAAATAATCCGTTACAAAAGAGGGTTTTGCAGCAAAGCCTGCTGGGAAGGGGCATTGATGGAACCTTTGAGCATTTTTTTCCCTTTAATCCTCTTACATGTCACTGAGCATGACACAAGCTCATCCTCATTTATAACCGCATGGAAAGTAAGAGCTGCAAGGAATTATTAGGAACGACGATGGTCAGTGAAGAGTAGAATAAGATCCCCAAACTTCTAAAAGTGTATGAAAAAAATCTTGGATCAGCTCCGATTTGCATTATTATATAAGGTTCAGGCTTAATCATATCAATGTACTAAATTTAAAATGAGCGTTTATGGGTGATATTGCGGCGGAAAAATCACACACTAACTAACTTGACACCATAATCCCCCCTCCACCAAATGATTTGGACCAGTGCACAAAGCAAGGTCCATAAGAACATGGATGAGCGAGTTTGGGATGGAGGAACTTAACTGGCCTACACAGAGTCCTGACCTCAACCCAATAGAACACCTTTGGGATGAATTATCCATTGTGATCCAGGCCTTCTCTCCAACATCAGTGCCTGACCCCACAAATGCACTTCTGGAAGATTGGTCAAACATTCCTATAGACCAGTGATGGCGAACCTTGGCATCCCAGATGTTTTGGAACTATGTTTCCTATGATGCTCATGCACTCTGCAGTGTAGTGGAGCATCATGGGAAATGTAGTTCCTAAACATCTGGGGTGCCAAGGTTCACCATCACTGCCATAGACACACTCCTGTACCTTGTGGACAGCCTTCCCAGAAGAGTTGAAGATGTTATAGCTGCAAAGGGTGGGTCAACTCAATATTGATCCCTACGGACTAAGACTGGGATGCCATTAAAGTCCATGTGTGTGTAAGGGCAGGTGTCCCAATACTTTTGGTAATATAGTGTATATTACATGGTGCTCCTACATACTTCAGCCTAGGGCTACTTGAATTTGTTTCCCCCGAATTCGGGCTTCCAGGGCTCCCTAAACTCAGGACTCAAGAGAAGACTCTTTTTTCTGATCCCTGGGGGAGCCTAAACCTCAGAACCCAACGGTGACCTCCCAACCAGCCTACCAGTGTTTTCCATATACCAAACCAAGGATATAAAATCCCAAACACTCAGGACTACATTAATGGACACTAACATAGGGGGAGATTTACTAAAGCTAGAACACTCAGAATTTGGTGCAGTTATGCATGGTAGCCAATCTGCTTCTTTCGTTTGTTCGATTAAGTTTTGGCAACAAAACCTGAAAGCTGATCGGTTTCTTTTTTGGCAAATATAAATTTTATTGCGTTTTTCAAAAGAATTTCCGGGCAAGTACAGCTCAATAACAACTATGTCAGAGAGGGAACATGGGTAATTACATCATTAACAACCCGTTAGATGTCTAGCATTTGATATACCCCATTTGTATTGGGTGAGATATGTCACAATGTTCCCACTTCGAGAGACACGATTGAACCGTACTATCCCCGAGCAAAATAGAATAGAAAGAGAGGAAAAGAGGAAACCCAACAGTTCCACTGAAGGTAGAAAGAAAGAAAGAAAAAGCAGTGGATAAGTAGATGAAAAATAGAAAAGAGGGGAGTAGTTAGGGGGGAAGGGAAGGGGAAGGCTAAAGAAACGGGTGGAGACCTGGAGGTTGTGAATGTTTTGCCTTAACAAATGGTAGATTGAGCCCGTTTTAGTTCTCCGTTCATGACCCAAATAGGGATTTGATCCCTGAGGAAGTCAGGTGACTAGTGACGCAACACGTCGGGCGGAGCCTTGTGACGTCAGTTCCGGTGGTGTTTTACGGAGGCGTGTGTGTCACCTCTCCCATTGCCTTTTCCTGGAGTTTTTACCCTTACTTGATGTAAGCAGTTTATTTTACTAAATAAAGTTGCTTTTCTTTTTTTATAAATGACAACTTTATTTATACACAACAAAAAACTGTTGGGATTTCATCCTGCATATAAATGAGTTTTGCACTCATTTAGTATCTTCTTTTTATTAGAACCCTTATAGTCCCAGCTGTGTCAATAATTCTCATCTCGCTTTACTCCCAGCGATATCCAACCGACCAGTCTTCGTTCTGCAGCCAGACATTTCTTCTCCTGGGAAGACAGCTCAGAAGAGCTTTCCTCCTCTGCCTCCATCCTCATCCTCTCTTCCTTCTCCCCCTCCGATGGTCCTGGCATCTCTCCAGACGGCCCTCCGGGTCCCGGATGTGGAGTTGGTAGAACTCATTGCTCCCCTCTGGTCCTCGACTCTGCCTTCTTCCCCTTCTTCTTCTTGGGCGCCATGGTACCTTCACCCACTACTAGAACGTCCCACTGCTAAGCAACCCATAAAGCTACTTTTCATTTGGCAATATTGCACTATGGCTGTTCTTTGTTTCCTTTGAGTGCCATTTATACAAGAAGTGCCATTCCTTGGAGCAAGCCGTTTTCTCTATATATGGAATTACCCAAGATGTTTTGGTGCCAAGTTTTGGACGTAGTTCTTCGTCTGGAACCTGGATGCCTTTACAGATCCATCAGCAGAATTCCTTTTCTGACGAGCCTTGTTTGACCCTTGGGTCATTGTTGGCGGTGAGCAGCCAATTCATGAATTTAACAGTTAATGTTTGGATAGATGTTTTATCTGATTTTTATTCTATCAAGTTATCCCTATGAGATTTTTACCTTTTATATGAACTAACTCCTACCATTGGGCTTTAGTTGGTGTCAGGGCTGGGCTCCGTTTTTCCTCAGCTGTTAGCTAATTGCCAGCTCCCATCTCTCCACATTGATCCACCTGTTGATGATCCTGCTAGTTGGCTCTGCCCACTTAAAGCCTTCCAGTTCATTTGCTCTTTGCCTTCGCCTGTGTTAACATCACAAGAGACTTTCTCCTGCGTTCCTTTTGAAGACCTGCTTGACTGACGTTCCCTCTGGCTACAGATCCTGCTTGCTGTACTACTACGTTTATCGCTGTCTCTTGGACATTGGCTTGGCCGACTACCTGACCTGGTTACATAGTTACATAGTTACATAGTTAGTCAGGTTGAAAAAAGACACAAGTCCATCCAGTTCAACCATAAAAAAAAAAAAAAAAAAGTAAAACACAGTACATCCTCCCATACACCCAACTCCATACCCACAGTTGATCCAGAGGAAGGCAAAAAACCCCAGCAGAGCGATGATCCAATTTGCTACCGGAGGGGAAAAAATTCCTTCCTGATCCCCCGAAAGGCAATCGGATTTACCCCGGATCAACTTTACCTACAAAACTTAGTACTCAGTTATATTATGTGCATTTAGGAAAGAATCCAGGCCTCTCTTAAAGCAATCTACTGAGCTGGCCAGAACCACCTCTGGAGGGAGTCTGTTCCACATTTTCACAGCTCTTACTGTGAAGAAACCTTTCCGTATTTGGAGGTGAAATCTCTTTTCCTCCAGACGTAAAGAGTGCCCCCTTGTCCTCAGTGTTGACCTTAAAGTGAATAACTCAACACCAAGTTCACTATATGGACCTCTTATGTATTTGTACATGTTGATCATATCCCCCCTTATTCTCCTCTTCTCAAGAGTGAATAAATTGGTTACTGAACTCTGGCTATGTTTCGACTATGCTTACTCTGTTTACCTTTTTATTAACCCACAGAGTTGGTCTCCAGAGTCCATTAAGGCTTTTGAGAGTCTTAAAGGGGTTGTAAAGGTAAATGTTTTTTCACCTTAATGCATCCTATCCGACAGTACCGCCCCCCCCCCCGTTTTAATTACCTGACCCCTCGAAAGTCCTGCGCGCGTCCAAGTGATCCTCTTCGGGTTCCAGCCTGGCCGTTGATTGGCTAGGCTGGACGGATTGATAGCAGCGCAGCCATTGGCTGGTGCTGCTGTCAATCACGGCGGATGACGCAGCGCGCCTGGCCGAGTGATACAGTCAGCGGCTATGCCCGCCGCTGTATCACAGGAGCGCGCTCGCAAAAGCTTTCCACCATGCAAGCTCGCTCAAATGAAGGTGGAAAGCTTTTGCGAGGAGGAGCTGAGCCAGCAAGAGGGACCCCAGAAGACAGGGTTAGGGGACACTCTGTGCAAAACGAGCTGCACAGTGGAGGTAAGTATAACATGTTTGTTATTTAAAAGAAAAAAAAATTGGCCTTTAGTGACCCTTTAAGGCTGCCTTTGTTCTGCTCCTGTGTTGGCACATCCTGATCCTACGTTGCCTTTTATCCTTAATGTTATCCAAAAGACCATGAGAAAAAACAGCCACAAGGGCCTCATTGTCCCAAGCAACCTCTGCTGCCAGAGTACGGAATTCAATGGCGTAATCGGCAACCGTCCTCGTACTCTGTTTGATGGACATGAGGCACTTGGCAGCAGATAAAAGGTACAGTAATCAGGATCTGTGGCCAGAGTGAACTTCAGTCGAGCAGGTCTTCAACAGGAACGCAGGAGAAAGTCTCTTGTGATGTTAACACAGGCGAAGGCAAAGAGCAAATGAACTGGAAGGCTTTAAGTAGGCAGAACTGATGAGCAGCATCGTCAACAGGTGGATCACTGTGGAGAGATGGGAGCTGGCCATTCGCTGACAGCTGAGCTGCCAGCACAGAGAAGGAAGGGCTAAGCCCAGCTGTGACAGTTGGACTTTTGTTCACATTTATTTATTTGTATGTTTGGATACTCATCATATTCATTCTTTGAGTATATTACTTCATGGCACTTTATTGAATAAGCGCACCATTCTCATGTTTTTCTTTTACAAATAGGGAAACACCTTCATCAAATAGAATCAATATACAGTGTAACCTTGGCTCGCCTAGAGCTGAAACGATTAATCGATATTATCGATAATAATTGATAATGAAAATCGTTGTCAACGATTTTCATTATCGATTTGTTGGTTCTAGGGGTGCAACGGATCATGCCCGATCCGAACGGGTCGACCTGTTCGGATCGGCACAGAATGCGATCCGCGGATCGCACCGCCGCCGCGGCCATAGGAAGTACCGCGGCTTCGGCCTAGCTCCGGAGCGGTCGGCCATCTTGGTACACCCGGCGGCGGTGCGCGCTGACGTCATCACCCTTCCCTCTGCACGTGGATCTATTCTATTCTGCAAGAGCGCTCAGTACTGAGAGACTGAGAAGTACAAGTAGTACAGTGAGTTCATTCACTGTTTACTAGTGTGGGGGCAATGTTGGCTATTATTACAGTGTTACTGACTGTTTACTAGTGTGGGGGCAATTTTGGACTGGAACAGTGATGGTGATGATGACAAGTGGGGGACAATGGTGGACATTACAGTGACTAGTGGGGGACAATGGTGGACATTACAGTGACTAGTGGGGGACAATGGTGGACATTACAGTGACTAGTGGGGGACAATGGTGGACATTACAGTGACTAGTGGGGGACAATGGTGGACATTACAGTGACTAATGGGGGGCAATGGTGGACATTAGATTACAGTGATGAGTGGGGGCAATGGTGGATGACTGGATGTTACAGTGAGGTGGGGGCAATGGTGGATATTATTACAGTGGGGGGGGGGGGGATTTCCTGTGGGACGGGAATAGCGCCCCATTGGTGTTCCTGGGGGAGGGGAGGGAATAGTGCCCCATTGGTGTTCCTGGGAGGGTGGAATAGTGCCCCATTGCAAAGTTGTGTAATGTTAAACGCTTTTTAATCTGCTGTTTGAGTGTAACACTCAGTGTTTTCATTACTAGAATTAAAAAAAAAATTACATTACGTTTTTTTAATGATTTTATCCGATTAATCGAAAAAATAATCGGCCGATTAATCGATTATGAAAATAATCGTTAGTTGCAGCTCTAATTGCGAGTAACGTGGTTAACGAGCGTTTCGCATTACGAGCACTGTGTTTGAAAAAATTCTAACTCTCTTTGCGAGTGTTGTCTCGAAAAACGAGCAGGATTCAGGACAAAGGGGTGTGCAGTACTGCGTTTGTCCTGAGGTGGGGGGGGGGGGGTGCCGGAGCCAAGCGGCTCCGATCGCAGCCAATCGGCGAAGTTCAGGAATGCTCCGAAAGATACAGAAATATTACTTTCCCGAGCCTTTCCGAGGTCAGCCGACCTGTCCTCAGGCCTTTCTGGACGTTTCCGAGGCTCTCCGGCGCCCCCTGCCTCTGGCTGCATGCGGTATTGCATGCCACTGAAGTCAACCTCCAAAGTGTTTAGGTAGCATTAGATAACCCCTACGTAAAGGAGGCCTAGAGTGCGCCAAGACTAATTTAATAAAGAGGGAGTGTGCTTGCTTAAAATGCCGATTGGTTTCTATGCACAACTGCTCCAGATTTGCACACCCCAGTTTAAGTAAATCAACCCCATAGTGCCCCATGCCTTGCCCAACAGGGATATGAGGAGCTCCCAGCATGACAAACTAGTCTACACCACCACTTGAAACCCACTCCATGACTAACAACCCCGCATTCCTCCTCTCACATCGGGAAAATGCCTTTGAAGTCTCTTGCAACATGGCTGTTCTCTCTTTGGCATGGAAGCTTCATTATAATACGGTAATCCTCTCTTGTAACTTGGAAGTCTTCAAAGCACGTTTCTGGATATGTATATGGGTGCAAACTCATATCCTCCAACGGTACCACTGGGCCCCAACGTTGCAAACATGTTCCAGGTTGGGGGGTTTATGTGTGACCTGATAGCCAGGATATTCCCGGACCCACACCTTCAGTGTTCAGAATTTCATGGATCTCCACCAGGCCCGGACTGGCCATAGGGGACACTGAGCATTTGCCCGGAGGGCCAGGGCAGCATGTACTGGCAGAGGACCACATGTTCTGGTAGGAGCAGCCTGTTGGTGACTGGGACACTATTCCTCCTTCACTTTAAGAGGTAAGTTTCAGGAAAAAAAGTTGTTTAAATAAAGAACTGTGAAGCAAAATAAGGGTCAGTGCCAATGAATGCAGCCTAATCCGTGCCCATGAATGCAGCCTCACCATTGCCATGAATGCAGCCCTCGCCATTGCCATGAATGCAGCCCTCGCCATTGCAATCAATGTAGCCTCAACACTGCCATGAATTGAGCCTCACCATTGCAATCAATGCAGCCTTACCATTGCCATGAATGCAGCCTTACCATTGCAATCAATGTAGCCTCACCACTGCCATGAATGCAGCCTTACCATTGCCATGAATGCGGCCTTACCATGAATGCAGCCTTACCATTGCCAGAATGCAGCCTCACCACTGCAATCAATGTAGCCTCACCACTGCCATGAATTGAGCCTCACAATTGCAATCAATGCAGCCTTACCATTGCCATGAATGCAGCCTTACCATTTCAATCAATGTAGCCTCACCACTGCCATGAATGCAGCCTTACCATTGCCATGAATGTGGCCTTACCATTGCCATGAATTCAGCCTCACCATTGCCATGAATGCAGCCTCACCATTGCAATCAATGTAGCCTCACCACTGCCATGAATTCAGCCTCACCATTGCAATCAATGCAGCCTTACCATTGCCTGAATGCAGCCTTACCATTGCAATCAATGTAGCCTCACCACTGCCATGAATGCAGCCTTACCATTGCCATGAATGCAGCCTTACCATTGCCATGAATGCAGCCTCACCATTGCCATGAATGCAGCCTTACCATTGCCATGAATGCAGCCTCACCATTGCCATGAATGCAGCCTTACCATTGCCATGAATGCAGCCTCACCATTGCCATGAATGCAGCCTCACCATTGCCATGAATGCAGCCTCACCATTGCCATGAATGCAACCACATCATTGCCATGAATGCAGCCGTACCATTGCCATGAATGCAGCCGCACCATTGCCATAAATGCAGCCGCACCATTGCCATGAATGCAGCCCGATTGATTCCCATCTGCAGCCTTGGAGGGGACAGGGAAGGGGGGGGGGGTGGGACGAGCGCCAACAGATTACATACAGAAGAATCTCCTGTTTACTCGGCGGCCTCTTTAATACAAAGTTCTGCCTCCTATGAAAGACAGAACAGTCGGCCAATGGCAGCCCAGGCGACGGGAGTTCTTTTTACAGATGCCGCTGAGTAAACAGGAGATTTTCCTGTATGTAATTTGACAGCGCTTGTCCCGCCCCCTCCAAGGCAGCGCCGATAAATACTGTATATATCTTTTGTGGCCCTGGGGGGTCACAAACGATATATATATATATATATATTTACAAACCACTAGGGGGGCCATATTAAAGCGGAACGTGGGCCGCGATTGGCCCACGGACCGAATTTTGGACATGCCTGACCAATACAATCAATAAAATAGATAATAAATACCAGTTTCAAGGTTGACTACAGCCTAGAGTAAGACTATATTACCAAAAGTATTGGGACGCCTGCCTTTACACGCACATGATCTTTAATAGCATCCCAGTCTTAGTCCGGAGGGTTCAATATTGAGTTGGCCCCGCTCTTTGCAGCTATAACAGCTTCAACTCTTCTGGGAAGGCCGTCCACAAGGTTTAGGAGGGTGTCTATGGGAATGTTTGACCATTCTTCCAGAAGGGCATTTGTAAAGTCAGGCACTGATGTTGGACGAGAAGGCCTGGCTCGCAGTCTCCACTCTATCTCATCACAAAGGTGTTCTATGAAATTAATTTGAGACCGTGCAGGCCAGTCAAGTTCCTGCACCCTAAAAACTTAACTTAACCTAAACTTGCTCATCTATGTCTTTATTGACCTTGCTTTGTGCACTGGTGTGTAGTCATGTTGGAACAGGAAGGGGCCGTCCCCAAACAGTTCCCACAAAGTTGGGAGCATGGAATTGTCCAAAATGTCTTGGTATGCTGACGCCTTAAGAGTTCCCTTCACTGGAACTAAGGGGCCAAACCAACCCCTGAAAAAACAACCCCCCACACCATAATCCCCCCCCCCCTCCGCCAAATGAATTGGACCAGTGCACAAAGCAAGGTCCATAAAGACATGGATGAGCGAGTTTGGGGTGGAGGAACTGGATCTGTGTCCCCCAGCAGCGTCAGCTACAGTTCCCAGATTTCTCGTGTGCATGTTTGGTGGAGAGGGGAGAAGCCGATCCACTGAACACAAGGGGAAATAATCCTCCTGGCGGCGACGGCGGCCATCTTTTTGTAGCCCACAAAGGGGGATTGTCCTGGGAAAATCAGGACTGTTGGCAAGTATGGGACTGGCCTGCACAGAGTCCTGATGTCAACCCCATAGAACACCTTTGGGATGAATTAAATGGGTTGTAAAGGTACCTTTTTTTTCCCCTCAATATCTTCCTTCACAGTCCTCCTTCACTTACCTCATCCTTCCATTTTGCTTTTAAATATCCTTATTTCTTCTGAGAAATCCTCACTTCCTGTTCTTCTGTCTGTAACTCCACACAGTAATGTGAGGCTTTCTCCCTGGTGTGGCGTGTCATGCTTGCCCCCCTCCCTTGGACTACAGGAGAGTCATGACGCTCTCTACGTTGCAGATAGAGAAAGGAGCTGTGTGTTAGTGGGCGTCTTGTCTCTCCTGTAGTCCAAGGGAGGGGGCGAGAACGACACTCCACACCAGGGAGAAAGCCTTGCATTACTATGTGGAGTTACAGACAGAAGAACAGGAAGTGAGGATTTCTCAGAAGAAATAAGGACATTTAAAAGCAAAGTAGAGGTAAGTGAAGGAGGACTGCACTAAGGTAAAGGAAGATATTTAGGAAAAAAAAAAAAATTCCTTTACAACCCCTTTAAGTTCTATAACCATTTACCTCGGTTGCCGCGGGCACCTTTGGACGCAGGTTTTTCGGGCACCCAGCGGCACCACTACAGGTTTGTATGAGTTATCGGCCTGGTCACCGGGGCAAGGAGACTGAGAAGCGGCTCCAACCACCGACTGGGTCACCGCTACCGCCGCCCTCTGTAGACCGCTGAGCAGAGCTTCACTGGTCCGTCCTAAATACACGAGAACGTCGTGTTATATTACATGGCAAAAAGTTTTTTTTTACCTTTACAACCCCTTTAATTCATGCCAAAGGTGTTCTACGGGGTTGACATCAGGACTCTGTGCAGGCCAGTCCCATACTTGGCAACAGTCCCGATTTTCCCAGGACAATCCCGATTTTGTGACCCTCATCCAGATCGGAGCTCGTCCTGGTTAATTGCCTTTGTCCCAGGAAAATCGGGGAATGTTTTAGGGAAAAATGGCCTGCGGGCTACAAAAAGATGGCCGCCTCCACGAGGATTATTTCCCCTTGTGTTCAGTGGAGAGGGGCAGCCAATCTTTACCTTTACAACCCCTTTAAGAGCGGAGACTGCGAGCCAGACCTTCGTGTCCAACATCAGTGCCTGACCTCACAAATGCGCTTCTGGAAGAACGGTCACACATTTCCATAGACACCCTCCTAAACCTTGTGGACAGCCTTCCCAGAAGAGTTGAAGCTGGTGTAGCGGCAAGGGGCGGGGCTAACTCAATACTGAACCCTACGGACTAAGACTGGGATGCCCAATAAGGTTCATGTGCGTGTAAAGGCCGGCGTCCCAATACTTTTGGTAATATAGTGTAAGATTAGAGCCTTTGAACAAATAATATACCTTTTGAGCGATTTTTTATTTTTTTTTCTCCATTAAACTACAAATTGGGGCAGAAAATCTGAAGGACTTTTAGGTGAAAAATGTATGTTTTGCTTTAAGTTCCTCAAACTATTATTAGTCGTGTTTATCAGCTGGACGACCGGCGTGATATACGGCGACTCCACGGGAAGCCGCAGGATTAGATGCGCCTTCTGCAGACGCAGCAGAATGTTTTCACCTCGAGCAGCTTAGAGGTGACACAAATCTCTATCCAGGATCACCTGCAGCGCTGTACTGTGCCCGGCCGGTCCCGTGTACCTGTCTAGGCTGTCATCAATGATAGCAGGACTGTGCGAGCCGTGGGGGGGAGGGGGCGGGGGGGTCCTAAGATCAGTTTGCAGGGATCCCAGAATCATCAGATATCCCTTAAAAGTTTAACCACATAGCGACCGCCGCACGACGATATACGTCGACACAATGGCACGGGCAGGCAAATGGGCGTACCTGTACGCGCCGCGTGCCTTGTGAGTGCAGCCTGCGGGTCCCGGGAACTCGATGTTCCTGGGCGGCCCGCGATTGCATTCGGCAAAGGCAGAACAGGGGGGGGGTGCCTTTGTAAACAAGGAATTCCCCCGTTCTGCCTAGTGACATGTCACTGTACGAATGTTCGCTGTGATCGGGAACAGTGATCAGTGACACTGGTAGCTCCTCCCCCTAACAGTTAAAATCACTCCCTAGGCCACACTTAAAGCGGTTGTATACCCTGAATTTATTTATTTTTCTTTACACCTGAAAGGCAAAAGGCATAATGAGCTAGTATGCACCACATACTAGCTCATTATGAAATACTTACCTTGGAATGAGGTGTGGAGAACTTACCTGGTCAACGCCGAGCGAGATGTCATCTTGCCTCGGTGTGTCTTCCGGGTATCACCGCTCCATCGCTGTGATTGGCTGGAGCAGCGATGTCGTCACTCCCCCGCATGTTGGGCCTTTAGCCGAGGATCCCAGCTGCGCATGCGCCGTCACATTGCGAGGGGAATATCTCCTAAACTGTACAGGTTTAGGAGATATTCTTTACACCTACAGGTAAGCCTTATTATAGGCTTACCTGTAGGTAAAAGTGGTAGTACAGAGTTTACTACCACTTTAACCCCTTCAGGGCCACCTAGTGGTTAACCCCCTTCACTGCCAGTGTCATTTACACAGTAATCAGTGCATTTTTATAGCACTGATCGCTGTATAAATGACAATGGTCCCAAAAATGTGTCAAAAGTGACCGAAGTGTCCGCCATTATGTCACAGCCACGATAAAGAAAATTTGCAGATCGCCGCCATTACCAGTAAAAAATAAATAAAATAATAATAAAAATGCCATAAATCTATCTCCTATTTTGTAGACACTATGGGCCAGATTCAGGTAGATCAGAGCATCTTTGCTCCAGAGTAACGCTTCTCATTTACGTTACTCTGACGACCCTTTCAGCGCAAGTACTGTTATTCACATAGCAGTTGCGCGTAAACTTGCGCCAGAGTAACGATAATGCGCTGGCGTAACCCGACGCAAGGGGAAGTGGGTGTGATCATATGTAAATGATGGGCGGAGCCCAGCGCAGAGGCTTACGTTCAGCGCATCAACCACGGAGCATGCGCAGTGAGTGAGGCTCCACTCGCCCCCCTTGTGCGCATGCTCACAACTTCCGTCGGCACCACTTCACGGGAAACGTCAGCGCAATGCCTTCCGTTGGGCGTTTAAATGCGCCCGTAGAAGCGCCATTTCGGCACTAAAGTATATCCTGCTCCCCCTCCCCGCAGTGATGTTACTTTTGTTCTGAGATGGCTGCTCCCGTTCCCCGCAAACACACAGGAGAAAGCTGAACTCTAAAGGCCAGGAGCTGTCAGCCGTCATCTCGGCTATGGAGACCTATGATGTCTTCCTCCATGGCTGTAAAAGTTGACAGACAAGCATGGACAGAGGTGTTGTCCTGCAAGTGGGGGTGCTCAGCTAGCTCTTATCGTCGGTAACGCTGCTGTAGCTGCTCTCCTGCTGACCTGTGGCCGTCTGGAGTAAAGATAAAGCAGCCTTTTGTAGAAATAACTTTGCGCCGGACGGACCAGATACGCGCGGCGCATGTAGCCAGCGTATGGTGCTAATCCGTTCGTGAATTGGGAAAAATCCCTCATTTGCATATTTGCAGGGGAAATCAATAGGCGCGACTGATGCGCCCAGCGAAATTAAGCGCTGACGATACTCTGGCGTCGGAACGTTCCGCCGGTCGCAAATGACCCGTTATTGGGCGCATCTAGTTTGGTGGGTACGGGCACATAGAAACGACGGCGCATCTTCACAGTTACGCGGCGCATATCGAAATACTCCAGCGCAAGTGTTGCTGAATCTGGCCCTATACATTTTGCGCAAACCAATCAATATTTATTGCGATTTTTTTTTACCAAAAATATGTAAAAAAATACATATCGGCCTAAACTGAGGAAAAAATTTGCTTAGTGTCCCATCATTGGTGTCAGTGGGAGGAATAGTGTCCCATCATTGGTTTCAATGAGAAGAATAGTTCCCCATCATTAGTGTCAGTGGGAGGAATAGTTCCCCATCATTGGTGTCAGTGGGAAGAATAGTGTCCCATCATTGGTATCAGTGGGAGGAATAGTGTCCCATCATTGGTGTCAGTGGGAGGAATAGTGCCCCATCATTGGTGTCAGTGGGAGGAATAGTGTCCCATCATTGGTGTCAGTGGGAGGAATAGTGTCCCATCATTGGTGTCAGTGGGAGGAATAGTGTCCCATCATTGGTGTCAGTGGGATGAATAGTGTTCCATCATTGGTGTCAGTGGGAGGAATAGTGTCCCATCATTGGTGTCAGTGGGAGGAATAGTGTCCCTTCCTTGGTGTCAGGCGGCGTACACACGTACGAGAACCTCGACGGGCGGAACACATCGTTCCGCCCGTCGAGGTTCTCGGCCGGCCGTCAGAATTGGCGACCATCCCATCGGGAAAGGCGACCAGCTATTAATCCCGACGGGCCGGCAAGAAAATAGAGAACCTGCTCTCTATTTTCTCTCGGCGGCTTTCCCGGCGGGATGCTCGCCGAGAGTGTACACACGGCCGAGGTTCTCGGCAGAATGAGGATCCCAGCGAGCTTCTCGCTGGTTTCTGCCGAGAACCTCGGCCGTGTGTACAGGGCCGAAGTGGGAGGAATAGTGTCCCATCATTGGTGTCAGTGGGAAGAATAGTTCCCCATCATGTTTAATCACATTGACAAATCGTTGACCGTTAAATTATTCCAGGTTTGGCTTTTAATAACCAGTCAAGCAAGCTTGTGAAGGTTCTCATTTATCCAAGTCTTCGGTCCTCTGAAGACAAAGGACCCTGGTCCTGGTTTCACTGGGACACAAAACTCCTGACAGGGACTGGGATACTCATGGTCCCCCCAGCCAAAATCAGGCTGAATCCTTTCTTCTGGAGACCTGCTGAAGCAAGGTCTACCCAAGTACTAGGTGGGGCTCCCCCAAATGAAGACCCCATGAGAAGAGAAGAATCTGAAGGTTTCCTGTTTATCCAAGTTATTTAAATGTTTTATTTTTTTTGTTAAAGGTTTGTGGTGTTAGGGTCAGGGTGAAGAACACAAAAAAAGGGGTGTACACATGGTCTTCCTCCGAAGAGAAAGGACCCTGGCCCTGATGCCCCGAGGTGCAAGACTTTTGACGTGGACTGGGGTACTTATGGTCCACCTAGCCAAAACCAGGATGACCACTATCTTCAGGAGACCTGCCGAAGCAAGTTCTGCCCAAGGTTGGGCTCCCCAACTGGAGACCCCAAGGGTAGGGGAGAACCTGAAGGTTCCTATTTATCCAAGTCTTGTCTTCAACTTTACTGATAAAGTCCAGCTAAATGTAACCAACTACTTCTAGCTATCGAGGTGTTGAGCCCTTAGCTGGCCATAGTTGTGGCAATTTTTTTCATTAAAACCAGTTTCTATTTACTGGGAATCACAAATAAGATCAAAAGTAATCACCAGGAACTAAGCAACATATCACCGTGCTCTCCAAATACAGTTTAGTCACCACAGTCACCTTGGGTTGGCCTTTAGACGTGTACACATGGTCTTCCTCTGAAGAGAAAGGACCCTGGCCCTGATGCCCCGAGGTGCAAGACTTTTGACGTGGACTGGGGTACTTATGGTCCACCTAGCCAAAACCAGGATGACCACTATCTTCAGGAGACCTGCCGAAGCAAGTTCTGCCCAAGGTTGGGCTCCCCAACTGGAGACCCCAAGGGTAGGGGAGAACCTGAAGGTTCCTATTTATCCAAGTCTTGTCTTCAACTTTACTGATAAAGTCCAGCTAAATGTAACCAACTACTTCTAGCTATCGAGGTGTTGAGCCCTTAGCTGGCCATAGTTGTGGCAATTTTTTTCATTAAAACCAGTTTCTATTTACTGGGAATCACAAATAAGATCAAAAGTAATCACCAGGAACTAAGCAACATATCACCGTGCTCTCCAAATACAGTTTAGTCACCACAGTCACCTTGGGTTGGCCTTTAGACGTGTACACATGGTCTTCCTCTGAAGAGAAAGGACCCTGGCCCTGATGCTCCGAGGTGTACCCCGGGGCATCAGGGCCAGGGTCTTTTCTCTTCGGAGGAAGACCATGTGTACATGTGTAAAGGCCAACCCAAGGTGACTGTGGTGACTTCTCACCGGGACTGGGGGTACTCATGGTCCACCCAGCCAAAACCAGGGTGACCACTATCTTCAGGAGACCTCCCGAAGCAAGTTCTGCCCAAGGTTGGGCTCCCCCAACTGGAGACCACATGGGCAGGGGAGAACCTGAAGGTTCCCATTTATGGAAGTCATGGCATAGATACAAGTAGTAGATGGACACACTTAACTTGACTTGCCTTCAACTTTACAGATAAAGTCCAGCTGAATGCGACCAACTACTTCTATCGAGGTGTTGGCCCTTAGCTGGCCATAGTTGTGGCAATTTTTCATTAAAACCAGTTTCTATTTACCGGGAATCACAAATATGATAGAAAGTAATCACCAGGAACTAAGCAACGTATCACCGTGCTCTCCAAATACAGTGTAGTCACCACAGTCACCTTGGGTTGGCCTTTACACCAGGCGTCGTTCTTCAAAGTCATAAAGTGATGAAGACATTAAAAAAGGGTGGGAATTAGATTGTCCCTATCAAAGCCGGTCCCTGTTCTTTTTTCTATGTGTTGGTTTGACCTTAACGGACTGTGTTACAGCTGCCAATGTATTGTCCAATTTCAGCAGTACACTGAATTCTGTGGTCGGTCAAACTCAAGGGTTGTAGCTTAATCCCTGACCGGCCATCGTATTTGTGATTCCTGGAGGTTAAAATCGAGTGAAAAAATAACCTGGTGTATGGCCAACTTTCTGGCAGTTGAAGCGGCCCACCTTGTTCCTCCTTATCGTGAAAAATTTGCCAGCCAGCAGTAAAACGGGCAACATTAGGTTGGGAAGTTGGGATCTGTGCTTACTTACCCTGCGCAAATGGCTCTCACATATCCATCCACAGGAAGAGTTGGCGGTCAGCGGACACCCCCTTCATGCGTTCTCCTCTGGCAATCGACTGATCCGCCCCACCTCTGAGGCTCGGGATTTATGAGGCTCAGCAGTAATAGGATTACCCTTCTCTATCTCAAACGGTAATCTGATAGCCCATCTGGGGACATGCATGGCGCATCTCTGGAAAAGCTCTCCCTTTGCTGCAGCTCATAATATACAGTGATTGCGAGTAACGCGGTTAACGAGCGTTTTTCGCAATACGAGGACTGTATTCAGAAAAATCCTAACCCACGTTGTCTCGAAAACAAGTAGGATTCAGGCCAAATCGGTGTGCAGTACCGCGTTTGGCCTGAGGTGTGGGGGTGCGCCAGAGCCGAGCGACGCTGACCATAGCCAATTGGCGCAGTTCGAATTTCCAAGGTCAGCCAAGGTGTCCTCAGGCCTTTTCCAGCTGTTTTTGAGGCTCTCCGGCGCCCCCCGCCTCTGGTCGCATTCCATTGAAGTCAATGCGGACCCAGTTTGCAAGTGTTGTCTCGAAAACAAGTAGGATTCAGGCCAAAGTGGTGAACAGTACCGCGTTTGGCCTAAGGTGGGGGCGCCAGAGCCGAGCGATGCTGACCGTAGCCAATTGGAATTTCCAAGGTCAGCCAAGGTGTCCTCGGGCCTTTTCCAGCTGTTTCTGAGGCTCTCCGGCGCCCCCCGCCTCTGGTCGCATGCCATTGAAGTCAATGCGGACCCAGTTTGCAAGTGTTGTCTCGAAAACAAGTAGGATTCAGGCCAAAGTGGTGAACAGTACCGCGTTTGGCCTAAGGTGGTGGGGGGGGGGGGGGGGGGGGGCGCCAGAGCCGAGCGATGCTGACCGTAGCCAATTGGCACAGTTGGAATTTCCAAGGTCAGCCAAGGTGTCCTCGGGCCTTTTCCAGCTGTTTCTGGGGCTCTCCGGCACCCCCCCCCGCCTCTGGTCGCATGCCATTGAAGTCAATGCGGAACAAATCATTTTCGTTTCCATTGACTTTAATGGGGAAACTCGCTTTGATATGCAAGTACTTTGGATTACAAGCATTCTCCTGGAACGGAAATATCTCTCTCTCGGGAAATACTACGTTCCCGAGGTCAGTGGAGCTGTCCTCGGGTCTTTCCGGCTGTTTCCGAGGCTCTCCGGCGCCCCCCCCCTGCTTCTGGCCACATGCGGTATCGCATGGCAATAAAGTCAATGCGGAACAAATTGTTTCCGTTTCCATTGACTTCTATGGGGAAACTTGCTTTGATATGCGAGTACTTTGGATTACGAGCGTTCTCCTGGAACAGATTATCCTCGTAATCCGAGGTTTCTCTGTATCTAAAATCAAAGCTTTACCATTTTGTGGCAATAACATGGTGTGGGCAGATTTCTGGCAGTCACAGGCTGTGTCACGCCCCCCCTCCAGCTATGACTAAGCGCTGACATTACAGTGCGAAACGCGTCAGATATACCCCACTGCCTGCTGTGATTTGTAGTGCTGTTTCTTTTTACTATTAAAGGCGACCTTTTTAAGGATTTTTGGAAGTGCGGCTCTCCAACCTCTTCTTTACAAGTTTTTTTCCCCCTCCAGCTCGTGTCTTAGAATAAGAGGGAGGTGAGGCCTCCAACAATCTACATGTAATATCCAGCCCCCCCCCATTGTGTTTAGCTGGTTAGTGGGCGTGAAGTAGGGAGGGAGGGAGTGTGCTGTCATTTACCCTCCCTGGACCCCAAGGACCCACTCCACCGCCGTCCCATAACAAGCCTCAATGTACTCTCAAAGGTAATGGAGAAAGTAGTGGTACAACAGCTGCAACAGCATCTGGATACCCACAAGCTACTTGACCCATTGCAATCAGGGTTCCGTCCCGGACACGGGACTGAAACCGCGCTGCTCAAAGTATGGGACGATGTTCTCGAGGCCGCAGACGAAGGAGAATCTTGTCTTCTAGTTCTGTTGGACCTAAGTGCAGCTTTCGACACTGTAGACCACAAACTGTTACTGACTCGGCTTGCTGAAGTAGCCAGAGTCGCAGAAGGCGATTTATCTTGGTTCTCCTCTTTTTTGGAAAACCGATCGCAAACAGTGAAATTAGGACCCTTCACATCTGAGAAACGCACAGTAACATGCGGAGTCCCTCAAGGATCGCCTCTGTCACCGGTGCTGTTTAACATTTATCTTCGTCCTCTTTTTGAGATTATCAACAGCCAAAACCTGCTGTATCACTCATACGCAGACGACACGCAACTTTATTTCCGCATTTGCAACAGAAAGGATCACCACCTCAATCTAGAGACATGCCTCTCTTTGATAGAGGACTGGATGACAAAGAGTTATCTTAAACTCAATGGAGCGAAAACAGAACTTCTTCTGTTTCACGCCAAGCAAAGGAATCAACCTGCAACAACCTGGACACCCCCGCCCATTCTGGGCAAAATTATCACCCCTAGCGCCAAAGTCAAAAGTCTCGGGGTCATCTTTGACTCCTACATGACAATGGACGCACAAATAGGATCAGTAGTCAGCGGATCTCACCATCTGTTGCGCCTACTACGCAGACTTACCCCCTTCATCCCCAAAGAAGACTTAGCGGTCGTGGTGGGAGCAATTGTCAACTCCAGATTGGACTATGCAAATGCCCTTTACCTCGGACTCCCCAAGTACCAAATCGCTCGTCTGCAAGTCGTTCAAAATACGGCCGCCAGACTTGTGACTGGAAAAAAACCCTGGGAATCAATCTCACCCTCACTGAGATCCCTTCACTGGCTACCAGTTAAAGACAGGATTGCTTTTAAAGCTCTCTGTCTAACGCATAGATGTGTCCATGGGAATGCCCCCCAATATCTATGCGATAAAATAAAAGCTCACAATCCCAATCGCATCTTGCGATCCACCAATCAGAACCTACTACAGATCCCAAAAGCCAACTACAAGTCCAAAGGAGAAAGAAGATTCGCCGTCCAAGGTCCCAGACTATGGAACGCTTTACCAGCCAGCATTCGGTTGGAGGCGAATCACTTAGCCTTCAGGAGAAAGATCAAGACTCATCTCTTTTGATATCAAAGGAGACAGGAACAACAAGCGCCCAGAGGCGATTCAGTTCGCATGTGCCGCGCTCTATAAGTTTTTCATTCATTCATTCATTCATTTACCACTGTGTATACGCCCACATGTATGACTCTATAGTCACATGGGCTGCTCAGACGTGATAGGGAGGAAATGCTCAGCATAGAATCTCACTGAAAACTAAGCATCTGCAGAGTTGCCAACACTGCTCTGCAAAACCCCCAACTGCAGTGGGGACATGGACAGAAGGGGGGGGGGATAAAGAGCATGTGGATCACCCATAACACTTGCAAAACGAGCAGGATTCAGGCCAAAGCGGTGTGCAGTACCGGGTTTGGCCTGAGGTGGGGCGTGTTGGAGCTAGGGGTGCAACGGATCGTCACCGCTCCGTGATCCGAACGGGTCACCCCGTTCGGATCGGCACACCCCGCGATCCGCGGAGCGCTCCGGAGCCTCAGACATAGGAAAGTCCCCGGCTTCGGTCTAGCTCCGGCCATCTTGGTACACCCGACGGCGCCCCTCCTCTCTGTTCACACCCACAGAGGAGGAGCCCGCGCTCGAGGGAAACACATGCCACTGTCTGAGGTCTCAACTACTGTTGTGGGGGTTACTGTCTGAGGTCTGCACTACTGTGGGGTGTCTGTACTGAGGGGGGGGGGGTGTCTCTACTGAGGGGGGGGTGACACCATTTTTATTTTTTTGCACCGAGTGACGCCACTGCAGTGTGGGGGAGATCTGGATATTACAGTGGGGAAGATTTTTTTTTTTTGCTTTTGCTGATCCGAAAATGATCTGATCTGTGACTCCTGATCCGAGGAACCATCCGAGCCGTGAGTTTTTTGATCCGTTGCACCCCTAGTTGGAGCCGAACAAAAATGCTCGGAAATACTATGCTCCTGAGCCTTTCCAAGGTCGGCCAAGGTGTCCTCGGCTATTTCCGAGGCTCTCCAGCGCCACCGCCTCTGGCCGCATGCGGTATTGCATGCCATTGAAGTCAATGCGGAACGAATTGTTTTCGTTTCCATTGACTGCAATGGAGAAACTTGCTTTGATATGCGAGTGCTTTGGTTCACAAGCATTTCTGGAACAGATTATACTCGTAATCCGAGGTTCCACTGTACCTCCTCCGTTCTGTGGCCTTTCCATGAGAAGGTTTACGGCTCATTGGTGGATTTTTAGAGATTGCAGAAAGAGAAGCTGAGGTACAAAATACCTGTTCTCTGCTTTTATTATCAGCATTAAAATAATACAAAAAAGATATAAATAAAAGTCTAAAAAAAATACAGAAAAAATAAAACAGAAACTGGATGATGTCAAAACGTTGTACCTCTGACCCTCAACACCTTTATGAGCTTGTTGGAATTGTGCCCCATTGTTGGTGTCATTGTAGGAGAAATAGTGCCCCATTGTTGGTGTCAGTGGGAAGACTAGTGCCCCCGAGGGCACAGTGGCAGTGTCATTGATCGTCTCTTCCCTGATAAAGGGAAAGACGATCGGTGACGTCACGCGTCCAGCCCCGCCCCCTACAGTTAGAAACACACATGAGGTCACACTTAACCCTAACAGCGCCCCCTCGTGGTTAACTCCTAAACTGCCATGGTCATTTTCACAGTAATCAGTGCATTTTTTATAGCACTTTTCACCTGTGAAAATGACAATGGTCCCAAAAATGTGTCATAAGTGTCCGATGTGTCCGCCATAATGTCGCAGTCACAAAAAAAAAAAAACGCTGATCGCCGCCATAAGTTATTAAAAAAAGTAAAAATATTAATAAAAATGCCATAAAAACTATCTCCTATTTTGTGAACGCTAAAAAAAAAAAAATTGCGCAAACCAATCGTTAAACGCTTTTTTTTTATTACCAAAAATAGGTAGAAGAATACGTATCGGCCTAAACTGAGGAAAAATAACGTTTTTTTATATCTTTTTTGGGGGGTTTTTATTACAGCAAAAAGTAAAAAATATTGAATTTTTTTTCAAATTGTCGCTCTATTTTTGTTTATAGCGCAAAAAATAAAAAAAAACGCAGAGGTGATCAAATACCGCCAAAAGAAAGCTCTATTTGTGGGGGGAAAAAATGGACGCCGATTTTGTTTGGGAGCCGCGTCGCACGACCGCGCAAGTGTCAGTAAAAGCGACGCAGTGCCGAATCGCAAAAAAGGGGCAAGGTCCTTAACCTGCATAATGGTCCGGGGGTTAAGTGGTCAATTGGTTTGCGCAAAAGTTATATCGTCTACAAAATAGGGGACAGTTTTATGACATTTTTTTTTTTTTACTGCGATTTTTATCATGACTGCGACATTACGTCGGACACTTTTGACACCATTGTCATTTATACAGCGATCAGTGCTATAAAAAGACACTGATTACTGTGTAAATGCCACTGGCAGGAAAGGAGTTAGGGGGCGAGGAAGTGGTTAAGGGTGTCCTATGGAGTGATTCTAACTGTTAGGGGGAGGAGCTTCCAGTGACATGACACTGATGACAGGGAACAGTAGATCAGTGCCCTGTCACTAGGCAGAACAGGGAAGTGCCTTGTTTACATAGGCATCTCCCCACTCTGCAACTCTGTGACACCGGAGGACATCGAGTCTGCGGGCACGGTCATGGAGCTTGCGGCGGGCGTGTGCCCGACGATCCGCGTCTCTCCCTGACGGGGGGGGGGGGGGGGGGGGTCGGACGGGTTTGTGCTGACACCTGCCATAATAAATGGATGCCAGTACCAATCAGTGCCCCATCAATAATGCCTGTCAGTGCCACATCAAAGCGCTACTCAGTGATGCCTGTCATTAGTTCCTCATCAGTGCTGCCTATCTAGTGCCACCCATCAGTGCCGCCTATCAGTGCCCATCAAAGCCTATCCGTGCTGCCTATCAGTGCCCACCAGAGCTGCCTATCAGTGCCCATAAATGGCAATCAGTGCCCATTATTGGCCATCAGTGCCCATAAGGGCCCATCAGTGCCGTCTATCAGTGCCCATCAGCGCCGCCCATCAATGCAAATAAATGCCCATCCGTGCCCATTAATGCCAATCAGTGCCGCCTACCAGTGCTGCCTATCAATGCCCATCAGTTATTTTTTTTTTAATCGTCTGTTTTTTTTTTTTTTGTTTATAGCACAAAAAAAAGAAAAATGTGAAACGTCACCTATGGAGATTTTTAAGTGTCAAAGTTTGTCGCCATTCCACGAGCGGACGCAGTTTTGAAGCGCGACGCGTTGGGTATCAATTTACTCGGCGTCACATTATCTTTCACAATATAAAAAAGAAAAATTGGGCCGACTTTACTGTTTTACTTATTTTTTCATTTAAAAAGTTTTATTTTTTCCCAAAAAATCGCGTTTGTAAGACCGCTGCGCAAATACGGCGTGACATAAAGTGTTGCAACGACCGCCATTTTATTCTCAAGGGTGTCTGAAAAAAAGTATATATATAATGTTTGGGGGCTCCAAGTAATTGTAATTTTCTATCAAAAAAAACAACAAAAAAATACAGATTTTAACTTGTAAACAACAAGTTTGAGAATTAGTCCCGGTCCTTGAGCGGCTAAACCAATCACAGTCTCCGGTTCCTCCGACGGCTTTCATGGCGATTGGCTCTTCATCCTGAACCGTATTTCCATTCTTATAAACATCTTCATGTTCTCGTCCTCGATGCTCCTGTCCAAGGCGCTCAGCGCTCGCTCGCCGCCATCTTTGTAGAGTTCCAGCAGCTCCTCCGCGTAGGCGATCCAGACGCAGTTATGGCAGCCGCTCATACAGCAGTGGGCGGGGGGAGGCGGGATGGGCGGGTCTACATCTTGCCGGAGATCGCCGCTCGCGGGGCTGGGGGAGTCTGCGCCCTGCGTGGAACCGTCCTGGCCGCGGGATTGGCCGGTGGAGATCGCTTTCCTGCCGCGTGAGACGGATGCGGAATGAGAGATCCGTCTGAGCAGGGAGCTCAGTATCTGCAAGACAGCAGGCAGGCGAGTGAAATATCGGGGTGCACAGAGAAAAAAGGGTGACCCCTGCACTCTGTACATTACACACTCCTGACCTCTGCACTCTGTACATTACACACTCCTGACCCCTGCACTCTGTACATTACACACTCCTGACCTCTGCACTCTGTACATTACACACTCCTGACCTCTGCACTCTGTACATTACACGCTCCTGAGCCCTGCACTCTGTACATTACACACTCCTGACCTCTGCACTCTGTACATTACACACCCCTGACCCCTGCACTCTGTACATTACACACTCCTGACCCCTGCACTCTGTACATTACACACTCCTGACCCCTGCACTCTGTACACTACACACCCCTGACCTCTGCACTCTGTACATTACACACTCCTGACCTCTGCACTCTGTACATTACACACTCCTGAGCCCTGCACTCTGTACATTACACGCTCCTGACCCCTGCACTCTGTACATTACACACTCCTGACCTCTGCACTCTGTACATTACACACTCCTGAGCCCTGCACTCTGTACATTACACGCTCCTGACCCCTGCACTCTGTACATTACACACTCCTGACCCCTGCACTCTGTACATTACACACTCCTGACCTCTGCACTCTGTACACTACACACCCCTGACCTCTGCACTCTGTACATTACACACTCCTGACCCCTGCACTCTGTACACTACACACTCCTGACATCTGCACTCTGTACATTACACACTCCTGACCCCTGCACTCTGTACACTACACACTCCTGACCTCTGCACTCTGTACACTACACACTCCTGACATCTGCACTCTGTACATTACACACTCCTGACCCCTGCACTCTGTACATTACACACTCCTGACCTCTGCACACTACACACTCCTGACATCTGCACTCTGTACATTACACACTCCTGACCCCTGCACTCTGTACACTACACACCCCTGACCTCTGCACTCTGTACATTACACACTCCTGACCCCTGCACTCTGTACACTACACACTCCTGACCTCTGCACTCTGTACACTACACACTCCTGACATCTGCACTCTGTACATTACACACTCCTGACCCCTGCACTCTGTACATTACACACTCCTGACCTCTGCACTCTGTACACTACACACTCCTGACATCTGCACTCTGTACATTACACACTCCTGACCCCTGCACTCTGTACATTACACACTCCTGACCTCTGCACTCTGTACACTACACACTCCTGACCTCTGCACTCTGTACATTACATACACCTGACCCCTGTACATTACACACTCCTGACCCTTGCACTCTGTACATTACACACTCCTGACCCCTGCACTCTGTACATTACACACTCCTGACCTCTGCACTCTGTACATTACACACTCCTGACCCCTGCACTCTGTACATTACATACACCTGACCCCTGTACATTACACACTCCTGACCCCTGCACTCTGTACATTACACACTCCTGACCCCTGCACTCTGTACATTACATACACCTGACCCCTGTACATTAGACACTCCTGACCCCTGCACTCTGTACATTACACACTCCTGACCCCTGTACATTACACGCTCCTTACCCCCGCACTCCGTACGTTACATACTCCTGACCCCTTCACTCTCTGTACTGTACATTCCATACTCCTGACCCCTTCACTCTCTGTACTGTACATTCCATACTCCTGACCCCTTCACTCTGTACATTACACACTCCTGACCCCATGCACTCTGTACATTACACACTCCTGACCCCTTCACTCTGTACATTACACACTCCTGACCCCTGTACATTACACGCTCCTTACCCCCGCACTCCGTACATTACACACTCCTGACACCTGCACTCTCTACATTACACACTACTGACCTCTGCACATTACATACTCCTGACCCCTGCCCTTTGTATATTACATACACCAGCAATTTGTACATTACACACTCCTGACCCCTGCATTATGTTCATAGGTTAAATTATCTAGCCCCTCCCACTGCTAGCACAGTCTTACCACACCCACAATTCCCTGTAGTGCCCCCCAGGGACTTTACTTTCCCAGGTATAATACCTGCCCACCCATGGAAGCAATGACACAGTCCCTGGAAGTGGCCATATACAACTCCACACACAGCTCCCCTATCAACCCCAAAAGTATTACCATAGCAACAGGCTGTACGGCCCACGAGGGAAACCCCTGCGACCCCTCTTGTTCTCTGACATTGCCAGGCGGATATGACGTCACACCCGGGCTTCGCAGTGCCAGAGTCAATGATGGCGACGGAGTGCCTGGGCAAGCCGATAGGGCGGTTTCACGATGACGTGTAATATAGGGGACGGAAGAGCGCCGTGTAATCCCACGTGTTGTGTGTACGGAACGTAGCTGCCGGTGTGATGGGGAAGAGACCGGGGAATAAAGCGGCTGGACCGGGGAATAAAGCGGCTGGACCGGGGAATAAAGCGGCTGGACTGGCTGCCCGGGCCGGTGCAGGGCGTCCCCGCGGGTGAGTGACAGACACAGGGCTCTGGGAGGGAATGGAAGCCTTGTGGGTGCTCTGTGGCTTGTATTGAGGCTTCTGGTGCAGTGTCCGCAGGGGTGCCCAGGTGTGGTGATGTGCCTGGGGGGTAATGTGCCCAGGGGCAGGGGGTCATGTGCCCAGAGGGGTGCCCAGGTGAGGCAATGTGGCCGGAGGGGTACCCAGGTAGGATGGGGTGCCCAGGTGGCATGGGGTGCCCAGGTGTGGCCCGCGTGCCCGGAGGGGTGCCCAGGTGTGGCCCCGTTCCTGGAGGGGTGCCCAGGTGTGGCCCCATGCCCCAGAGATGTGCCTGGAGGGGTGCCCAGGTGTGGCCCGCGTGCCTGGAGGGGTGCCCAGGTGTGACCCGCGTGCCTGGAGGGGTGCCCAGGTGTGACCCGCGTGCCTGGAGGGGTGCCCAGGTGTGGCCCGCGAGCCTGGAGGGGTGCCCAGGTGGGGGGCGGTGGACACAGTCTGCATGGGGGGGGGGTGTTCTTTTTCTTTCTTTCCAGCTGAAGTCAGAACTTAGTTTTGTTTTATTTTGGATAGAGTAGGGAGGGTTATAACCCCTGTCAGATTGCTTTTCCATATCTGTATACCCATTGCAGCGATTTCCCTTCACTTCCTGTCCCATTGCCACAACAGGAAGTGAGAGGAATTCCCTCCAAATTGGTTGTCGTCAGAAACTAGTGTCCCCATTGGAAGATTCCTCCTCTATTCCTGTTGTGGCGACAACCCAAAATTTGGGATCTTCTTTCACTTTTGATAACCAGGAATAGAGAGAGGGATTCTCCATAATGGGGACACGGCAATTAAACCTGACAGAGGTTCTAATCCCTCTCCACCCCATCCAAAACCCCTCCTTGGAAGACGGCTCTGTGTGACTATGGTGGGGACAGCGGGCTGGAAGTAGTGATGAGTGAAAGTTATGCTGACATTACGCTGGTGGACCCGCCTATGGTGGACCCGCCTATGGTGGACCCTCCTATGGTGGACCCTCCTATGGTGGACCCTCCTATGGTGGACCCTCCTACAATATCTGTCACTATATCGGATCTTTATTTCTCTTCTTCCTTCCAGAAATGTAAAGAAAAAGACAAATTCCAAACCCGAGGACTTGGATACTCAGGAAATCCCTTTCAAGCTGCGAGAGATTATGAGGAGTCGGATGGAGATGAACAAACCAAAGAAAAAGAGGAAGCAAGGTCTGCCATGTGTTGTGTCTTCATAATTATGGGGGCGGGGGGAGGGGCAATTATTTTGTTGCTTGGAGGTAATTCCAATCTTTCGACTTTAAAGACTCTCTCCATATCTACACCAATCTAAGCCAGGGATCGACAAAACCTGGGCGCCCGTTCGCAATTGCGACTGGAATTGGCGAACTGGTGCCCGGGGAAGGAAGCTTAGGCCTGCAGAAGGCGGCAAAGCCGCAGCCTCAATTTCCATCCGGCGTGGCCCGACGCAATCTCGTGGCAGTAGAGGTGGGGCGCACGAAGACACCCATCCCATGTCTCCGTGTGCCCCTCGCCTCCCGTCCGGCGTGATCGCACGGTGGGGTAATTGAGGCCGCGGCTTTGCGGCCATCTGTAGGCCTAAGCTTCCTTCTGTGATCTGGCGCCATCTTGTGGTGGCCATTGGCATGACAGACACGTAAACCAGAAATTCGAATGGAGCTTCCCCAGTGTTTTCACTGCCATCTTCTTCCCTGTAATTAGAACCCCCAAACATATTTTTATATATATATATATATACAGAGCTTTTTTTCTCAGAAATTAGGTGCAGGAACTCCACCACGACCCGTTCAGATTTCACAAACAGTAGAAGGGTCTTAAAGGGGCATTAAATACCAGAATTGCACTACATACAGTGTGCAGAGTTCAGGGGGTTACAAAGCAGTCACTTGTAAACACAGAAACCAGACTTCTGTGTTCATAAGTGATTGTGGTGAGCGGGCACCAAAGGGTCTGAGCCAAAGGTGGTGGAACTGAGTTCCCCCAAGTTCCCCCAGAAAAAAAGCCCTATATATATATACACATACATACATACATACATACATACATACATACATACATACATACATACATACATACATACCTGAGAGAATAAAATAGCAGTCATTGCAATACTTTCTGTCACTCCATATTTGCGCAGCGGTCTTACAAGCGCACTTTTTTGGGGAAAAATACACTTTTTTAAAAATAAAAAAATAAAACGGTGAAGTTAGCCCAATTTTTTTTTTTTTTTTATTGTGAAGGATAATGTTACGCCGAGTAAATTGATACCCAACACGTCACGCTTCAAAATTGCATCCGCTCGTGCAATGGCGACAAACTTTTTACCCTTTAAAATCTCCATAGGCGACGTTTAAAAAGTTCTACAGGTTGCATGTTTTGAGTTGGGTCTAGGGCTAGAATTATTGCTCTCGCTCTACCAATCGAGGCGATACCTCACTTGTGTGGTTTGAACACCGTTTATATATCGGGGTGCTACTCACGTATGCGTTCGCTTCTGAGCGTGAGCTTGGTGGTACGCGGTGTGTTTTTGGCTCCTAACTTTTTTTTTACCAATTAAGACCCGGACCATTATGCAGGTAAAGGAACTGGCCAGTTTTTGCGATTCGCCACTGCGTCGCTTTAACTGGTTGCGGACCGCCGCATGTACATTTACGTCAGCAGAATGGCACAGGCAGGCACATCAACATATATACGTGCCTGCCTTGCCGTCGGTCGGGGGTCCGATCGGGACCCCCCCGGTACATGCGACAGTCCGGTTTGCTGGCCGAGCGATCTGGGATGAGGGGGCGGCTATTCGTTTTTGTCCGCCCCCACCGGATCGCTCCCAGCCAATGCGCGCGCTCCCCTGCAGTGCACTTCCTCCTCCTGTGTAAACACAGGAAGAGGGAAGTGATGTGATCTCTCCCCACGGCGTTTTTTTCAACCGCCGCTGAGGAGAGATCACATCGCACAGTGAGTCTGCACAACACTACACTGACACACAGACACAAAGGCACATTTAACCCCCCCCCCGATCGCCCTCCCCCTGTCAGTGTCACTGAATGCAGTGATTATATGTATGATCACTGCATTTAGTGTCAGTGTGACAGGCAGTTAGTGTTAGGTCCTGGGTAGCCCCCGTACCCCCCCCTAATAAAGTTTTAACCCCTTGATCACCACCCTAGTTAACCCTTTCACCCCCTTTTGCCAGCGTCACTAAGCGATCATTTTTCTGATCGCTGTATTAGTGCCGCTGTTCCCGCTAGGTAGCTTTTTTTTTTTTTTTTTTTTTTTTTACTAAAGACATGTGGCTGAATAAATTTTGGCCTAAATGTTTGACTAAAATGTAGTTTATTTGATTTCTCTTATAACAAAAAGTAAAATTTTTTTATTTTTTTTTCAAAAATGTCACTCTATTTTTGTATATAGCGCAAAAAATAAAAATCGCAGAGGCGATCAAATACCACCAAAAGAAATCTCTATTTGTGGGAAGAAAAGGACGCCAATTTTGTTTGGGAGCCACGTCGCACGATCGCGCAATTGTCTGTTAAAGCGACGCAGTGCCGAATCGCAAAAAGGGGCCTGGTCATTTACCTGCATTTTGGTCCGGGTCTTAAGTGGTTAACTGACAATTGCGCGGTCGTGCGATGTGGCTCCCAAACAAAATTGGCGTCCTTTTCTCCCCACAAGTAGAGCTTTCTTTTGGTGGTATTTGATCACCTCTGCCTTTTTTTTTTTTTTTGCGCTATAAAAAAAAATCTATTTTTTACTTTTTGCTATAATAAATATCCCCCAAAAAAGATATAACATTTTTTTTATTTCCCCCTCAGTTTAGGCCGATACGTATTCTTCTACCTATTTTTGGTAAATAAAATTGCAATAAGCGTTTATCGATTGTAGATTGCGTCTACAAAATAGGGGATAGTTTTATGGCATTTTTATTAATAATTTTTTTTTTTTTACTACTAATGGCGCCGATCAGCGTTTTTTTAATTATTTAATTTATTTATTTTCTCGTGACTGCAACATTATGGCGGACACATCGTACAATTTTGACACATTTTTGGGACCATTGTCATTTTCACAGAAAAAAAATGCTATAAAAATGCACTGATTACTGTGAAAATTGCAGTTTGGGAGTTAACCCCCTACAGCGCCCCCTAGTGGCTGTGTGACCTCATATGTTTTTCTAACTGTAGGGGGGCGGGGCTGGACGTGTGACGTCATTGATCGTCTTTCCCAATATCAGGCAACAGACGATCAATGACGCTGCCACAGTGAAGAGCAGGGAAGGTGTGTTTGCACTCGCCTCTCCCCGTTCTTCAGCTCCTGGGACCGATCGCGGGACACCGGCGGCGATCGGGCGCGCGACCCACGGCTGGGCACTTAAAGGGGACGTACGGGTACATGCCCGTGCCCAGCCGTGCCATTCTGCCAACGTATATCTGCAGGAGGCGGTCCTTAAGTGGGTAACTGGCTCCTAGATTCCAAGCAAATTTGTCAATCCCTGATCTAAACCATAACATTCTGACCACTGACAGGTGAGGTGATCACATTGATTATCTGGTGACAATGACATCAGAAAGTAGATGGGTATATATTAGGCAACTATTGAGCATGTTGTCCCTGAAGTTGATGCGTTTTAAAAGCAGAAAAAAAATATCAATTGTAGCGATTTGTGGGCGTTTGAAACCCGGTTTTGTATTTCAGCTGACCCCCCCCCCCCCGTTCATTTCTTTCAGCACGGAAACCAAGGCCGCAAAATGAAGGGTTGCAGACGGACATTCCGGTGCCGAAGTTCAAGAGGGAGATGAACGAATCGGTGGGCGCCTACCTGAACCGCATGGACCGGGAGACCCAGCACGTCCTCTTCCTCACCAAGAACCAGCTGGAGCGCCAGCCTGAGATGGAGCTGGACGATAAGGGAGAGCTTCCCAAGAAGGAAGAGGTGGAGGTCCCAAAGAAGCAGAAGTCTGAGAAGAGGAAGAAGTAAGTCCCCCAATAAGAACATTGCTTTGTTTTCATTCTCCTCCCCGACCTCCGGTTCCAGCTTGGTGTATATTTTTTTTTTTTCAGAGCCAGGAAAGAGCTTTCGGGTAAAGGTGATCCATGCGGCTCTAGAGCTATCCAATCACTTTTGTTGGGCTGTAAATGCAGCCTCGTTGGGGCCTCGTGGGCGGCCTCTTCTGTGGCTGCAGCCGCTTCTGTGGGGGGGGGGGGGGCCTCCTCTGGCTGCAGCCGCTTCTGTGGGGGGGGCCTCCTCTGTTGCTGCAGCCGCTTCTGTGGGGGGGGCCACCTCTGTTGCTGCAGCCGCTTCTGTGGGGGGGGGGGGGGCCTCCTCTGTTGCTGCAGCCGCTTCTGTGGGGGGGGGGCCTCCTCTGTTGCTGCAGCCGCTTCTGTGGGGGAGGGCCTCCTCTGTGGCTGCAGCCGCTTCTGTGGGGGGGGGCCTCCTCTGCGGCCGCTTCTGTGGGGGGGGTGTCCTCTGTGGCTGCTTCTGTGGGGGGGCCTCCTCTGTGGCTGCTTCTGTGGGGGGGGCCTCCTCTGTGGCTGCAAGAGAAAATGTGAGGCCTCCTGCAGCCACATCAGCACACCCCAGTGAAGGAGAAAATTGACTTGTTTTGTAAAATTCTATAACCACCTCTGTGGCTGCAGCAGCTTTGGGGCCTCCTCTGTGGCTCTAGAGCAGGGGTGTCAAACAGGCGGCCCTCCAGCTGTTGCAAAACTACAAGTCCCATGAGGCATTGCAAGGCTAACAGTTACAAGCATGACTCCCACAGGCAGAGGCATGATGGGACTTGTAGTTTCGGAACAGCTGGAGGGCCGCCAGTTTGACACCCCTGCTCTAGAGCTATCCAATCACTTTTGTTGGGCTGTAAATGTAGCCTCGTTGGGGCCTCTTCTGTCTGCTCATTGGTTGTGCTTTCAAACAAACTGTCAAACCATCCAATGGCCAGTGTCATAACTGATCACATGGGGGGGGGGGGGATTTACTTCTTATTTTGTCAGTGCCTCCTTATCAGTGCAGCCACATCAGCACACCCCAGTGAAGGAGAAAATTGACTTATTTTGTAAAATTCTATAACCAGCTCTGTGGCTGCAGCCCCGCTTTGCTCTGTGGCTGCAGCCCCGCTTTGCTCTGTGGCTGCAGCCCCGCTTTGCTCTGTGGCTGCAGCCCCGCTTTGCTCTGTGGCTGCAGCCCCGCTTTGCTCTGTGGCTGCAGCCCCGCTTTGCTCTGTGGCTGCAGCCCCGCTTTGCTCTGTGGCTGCAGCCTCATTGGTGCTCATTGGTTGTGTATTCAAACAAACTGGCCAACCATCCAATAGCCGGTGTCATAACTGATCACATGTGCAGCATCATGGCAGTTGAAGATTAAACAAGGCCAAGATGGCAGCTTCCTTGGCCGAAAACCGATAGGTTTACTTCTTATTTTGTCAGTGCCTCCTTATCAGTGCAGCCACATCAGCACATCCCAGTGAAGGTGAAAATTTACTTGTTTTGTAAAATTCTATAACCAATGAGAAGTGTGTGTTTTTTTTTTTTTTTTTCTCCCCCCATTTGTTTAGCAGAAAATATAAACCCCGGTGGTGATTAAATGCCAACAAAAGAAATTTCTAATTGTGGGGGAAAAAAGTGATAAATTCTTTTGAGTACAGTGTTGCATGACCGCGCAATTGTCATTCAAAGTGTGACGGCTCTGAAAATTTGCCTAAGCAGGAAGGGGGTGACAGTGCCCGCTATTGAAGGGGTTAATTTGGTCACAGTGCGTTTTTTTTTTTTCCCCTAATAATCGTAATGTTCTAATGAACCTCCTCTGCTTTGCAGGTTTGATCGGAAGTGTTTGGATAAATTTGTTCGGAGAAAGGAGGAGAAAAAAGTGGCCCGTCTGGAAGAGGAAATGTTCAAAGGTAAAGTTTATTTTCTTTTCTCTTTCTATATAAATTGCCATTGCTGAAAGATCGGAAGAGTAAGTGAACTTTAGACAAAGTAGGGTCCGCCTAAACCCCCTCCCCCACCAGACAAAGTAAGGTCCGACCAGCCGCCGCAGTTATACGGTGACAGGTCAGCTCTGCTGGGCGAGATCACATAGCTATACGTCACCCTGCCGAGCAGCCAATAGGGGCGCGCGCACCCCCCGCTCGCTCCTGACTCCCGCTGCCGGTCCTGTCAGGGGGAGAAATGCCTGATTGTCTGTTCATACAATGTATGAACAGCGATCTGTGATTTCCCCAAGTAAGTCCACCCCCCCACCCCCCCCCCCCCCCCCCCCCCTCCTACAGTTAGAACTAGGGTTGTCCCGATACCACTTTTTTAGGACCGAGTACAAATACCGATACTTTTTTTTACAAGTAGTCGCCGATACCGATACTTTTTTTAAATGTGTCCCCACATGTTGCAGCCGTGTTCCCCCCCCCCCCCCCCCCCCCACATGTTGCAGCCGTGTCCCCCCCCCCCCACATGTTGCAGCCGTGTCCCCCCCCCCCCACATGTTGCAGCCGTGTCCCCCCCCCCCCCCACATGTTGCAGCCGTGTCCCCCCCCCCCCCACATGTTGCAGCCGTGTCCCCCCCCCCCCCCACATGTTGCAGCCGTGTCCCCCCCCCCCCCACATGTTGCAGCCGTGTCCCCCCCCCCCCCACATGTTGCAGCCGTTTCCCCCCCCCCCACATGTCCTGTCCCTTACACCTGTAGATATGATGCCACCGCCGTTAATCCCCCTGCATTATAGCGTAGCGCGCATTACAAGCTTTCGTTCTGAATACTTGTAATGCCCGCGCCGCCATGTGTAGACACTCCCCTTCTCGGGATTGGAGGGATCCGTCCAATCCCGAGCAAGGGGGAGTATCTATACGTGAATCCCTGCATAGGCACTCCCTCTTGCTCCGGGATTGGACGGATCCGTCCAATTCCGAGAAGGGGAGTGTCTATACATGTCGGCGCGGGCATTACAAGTATTCAGAACGAAAGCTTGTAATGCGCGCTACGCTATAATGCAGGGGGATTAACGGCGGTATGTGGCAGCGGCGGCGGCATCATAGCTACAGGTATGAGGGACAGGACATGGCTGCGATATGCGGGGGGGAAGTATTCTATTTTGGTATTTGCGGGAGTAAAAGTACTCCCGCAAATATTTGGCATCGGTCCCGATACTGGTATCGGGACAACACTAGTTAGAACACACCCAGTGAAAATACTCAACCCCTTCCCTGCCAGTGGCATTTTTATAGTAATCAATGCATTTTTATAGCACTGATCGCTATAAAAATGACAATGGTCCCAAAAAATGTGTCCAACGTGTCCGGCATAATGTTTACAGTACCAATAAAAATCGCTGATCGCCACCATTACAATTAAAAATGCCATAAAACTATCCCCTATTTTTGTAAACGCTATAACTTTTGCACAAACCAATCAAACTCTTATTGCGTTCTTTTTATTTATTTTTGCCGAAAAATAGGTAGAATACGTATCGGCCTAAACTGAGGAAAAAAAATGTTGTTTTTTTTTATATATATTTTTGGGGCATATTTATTATAGCAAAAAGTAGAAAAAAATAAATAAAATAAAAGTAGAAAATATTCATTTTTTTTTTTTTTTAAATTGTCGCTCTATTTTTTTATAGCGCAAAAACTAAAAACAGCAGAGGTGATCAAATACCACCAAAAGAAAGTTTGTGGGGGGGAAAAGACGCCAATTTTGTTTGGGAGCCACGTCGCACGACCGCGCAATTGTCAGTTAAAGCGACGCAGTGCCGAATCGCAAAAAGTGCTCTGGTCTTTGAACAGCAATATGGTCCGGGGCTTAAGTGGTTAAAACATATATATTTATGAAATGAAAACCAATTTCACACCATAACTGGCATTTAAAAAAAAAAGGACATGGTTACCTCCCCTCTTTTTTACTGGTTTACCGCATTCTAACGAGTGACCATATTTATTTTTTTTTTTTTCTGCAACAGATGAAGTGATGTTCGGTGAAGTAGCGATGGAGCCCCCGCTTCTGACAGTGAGGCCAAGAAAAGGTCCAGCCGAAAAAAAGGTAAATGAGCGGAGCTCCACTTTTTGAGAAAGCGGAGCTCCACTTTTTGAGAGAGCGGAGCTCCACTTTTTGAGAAAGCGGAGCTCCACTTTTTGAGAGAGCGGAGCTCCACTTTTTGAGAGAGCGGAGCTCCACTTTTTGAGAGAGCGGAGCTCCACTTTTTGAGAGAGCGGAGCTCCACTTTTTGAGAGAGCGGAGCTCCACTTTTTGAGAGAGCGGAGCTCCACTTTTTGAGAAAGCGGAGCTCCACTTTTTGAGAAAGCGGAGCTCCACTTTTTGAGAAAGCGGAGCTCCACTTTTTGAGAGAGCGGAGCTCCACTTTTTGAGAGAGCGGAGCTCCACTTTTTGAGAGAGCGGAGCTCCACTTTTTGAGAGAGCGGAGCTCCACTTTTTGAGAAAGCGGAGCTCCACTTTTTTGAGAAAGCGGAGCTCCACTTTTTTGAGAAAGCGGAGCTCCACTTTTTTGAGAAAGCGGAGCTCCACTTTTTTGAGAAAGCGGAGCTCCACTTTTTTGAGAAAGCGGAGCTCCACTTTTTTGAGAAAGCGGAGCTCCACTTTTTTGAGAAAGCGGAGCTCCACTTTTTGAGAAAGCGGAGCTCCACTTTTTTGAGAAAGCGGAGCTCCACTTTTTTGAGAAAGCGGAGCTCCACTTTTTTGAGAAAGCGGAGCTCCACTTTTTTGAGAAAGCGGAGCTCCACTTTTTTGAGAAAGCGGAGCTCCACTTTTTTGAGAAAGCGGAGCTCCACTTTTTTGAGAAAGCGGAGCTCCACTTTTTTGAGAAAGCGGAGCTCCACTTTTTTGAGAAAGCGGAGCTCCACTTTTTTGAGAAAGCGGAGCTCCACTTTTTTGAGAAAGCGGAGCTCCACTTTTTTGAGAAAGCGGAGCTCCACTTTTTTGAGAAAGCGGAGCTCCACTTTTTTGAGAAAGCGGAGCTCCACTTTTTTGAGAAAGCGGAGCTCCACTTTTTTGAGAAAGCGGAGCTCCACTTTTTTGAGAAAGCGGAGCTCCACTTTTTTGAGAAAGCGGAGCTCCACTTTTTTGAGAAAGCGGAGCTCCACTTTTTTGAGAAAGCGGAGCTCCACTTTTTTGAGAAAGCGGAGCTCCACTTTTTTGAGAAAGCGGAGCTCCACTTTTTTGAGAAAGCGGAGCTCCACTTTTTTGAGAAAGCGGAGCTCCACTTTTTTGAGAAAGCGGAGCTCCACTTTTTGAGAAAGCGGAGCTCCACTTTTTTGAGAAAGCGGAGCTCCACTTTTTTGAGAAAGCGGAGCTCCACTTTTTTGAGAAAGCGGAGCTCCACTTTTTTGAGAAAGCGGAGCTCCACTTTTTTGAGAAAGCGGAGCTCCACTTTTTTGAGAAAGCGGAGCTCCACTTTTTTGAGAAAGCGGAGCTCCACTTTTTTGAGAAAGCGGAGCTCCACTTTTTTGAGAAAGCGGAGCTCCACTTTTTTGAGAAAGCGGAGCTCCACTTTTTTGAGAAAGCGGAGCTCCACTTTTTTGAGAAAGCGGAGCTCCACTTTTTTGAGAAAGCGGAGCTCCACTTTTTTGAGAAAGCGGAGCTCCACTTTTTTGAGAAAGCGGAGCTCCACTTTTTTGAGAAAGCGGAGCTCCACTTTTTGAGAAAGCGGAGCTCCACTTTTTTTGAGAAAGCGGAGCTCCACTTTTTTGAGAAAGCGGAGCTCCACTTTTTTGAGAAAGCGGAGCTCCACTTTTTTGAGAAAGCGGAGCTCCACTTTTTTGAGAAAGCGGAGCTCCACTTTTTTGAGAAAGCGGAGCTCCACTTTTTTGAGAAAGCGGAGCTCCACTTTTTTGAGAAAGCGGAGCTCCACTTTTTTGAGAAAGCGGAGCTCCACTTTTTTGAGAAAGCGGAGCTCCACTTTTTTGAGAAAGCGGAGCTCCACTTTTTTGAGAAAGCGGAGCTCCCTCTTTTTTGAGAAAGCGGAGCTCCACTTTTTGAGAAAGCGGAGCTCCACTTTTTTGAGAAAGCGGAGCTCCACTTTTTTGAGAAAGCGGAGCTCCACTTTTTTGAGAAAGCGGAGCTCCACTTTTTTGAGAAAGCGGAGCTCCACTTTTTTGAGAAAGCGGAGCTCCACTTTTTTGAGAAAGCGGAGCTCCACTTTTTTGAGAAAGCGGAGCTCCACTTTTTTGAGAAAGCGGAGCTCCACTTTTTTGAGAAAGCGGAGCTCCACTTTTTGAGAAAGCGGAGCTCCACTTTTTTGAGAAAGCGAAGCTCCACTTTTTTGAGAAAGCGGAGCTCCACTTTTTTGAGAAAGCGGAGCTCCACTTTTTTGAGAAAGCGGAGCTCCACTTTTTTGAGAAAGCGGAGCTCCACTTTTTGAGAAAGCGGAGCTCCACTTTTTTGAGAAAGCGGAGCTCCACTTTTTGAGAAAGCGGAGCTCCACTTTTTGAGAAAGCGGAGCTCCACTTTTTTGAGAAAGCGGAGCTCCTTTTTTGAGAAAGCGGAGCTCCACTTTTTTGAGAAAGCGGAGCTCCACTTTTTTGAGAAAGCGGAGCTCCACTTTTTTGAGAAAGCGGAGCTCCACTTTTTTGAGAAAGCGGAGCTCCACTTTTTTGAGAAAGCGGAGCTCCACTTTTTTGAGAAAGCGGAGCTCCACTTTTTTGAGAAAGCGGCTCCACTTTTTTGAGAAAGCGGAGCTCCACTTTTTTGAGAAAGCGGAGCTCCACTTTTTTGAGAAAGCGGAGCTCCACTTTTTTGAGAAAGCGGAGCTCCACTTTTTGAGAAAGCGGAGCTCCACTTTTTTGAGAAAGCGGAGCTCCACTTTTTTGAGAAAGCGGAGCTCCACTTTTTTGAGAAAGCGGAGCTCCACTTTTTGAGAAAGCGGAGCTCCACTTTTTTGAGAAAGCGGAGCTCCACTTTTTTGAGAAAGCGGAGCTCCACTTTTTTGAGAAAGCGGAGCTCCACTTTTTTGAGAAAGCGGAGCTCCACTTTTTGAGAAAGCGGAGCTCCACTTTTTTGAGAAAGCGGAGCTCCACTTTTTTGAGAAAGCGGAGCTCCACTTTTTTGAGAAAGCGGAGCTCCACTTTTTTGAGAAAGCGGAGCTCCACTTTTTTGAGAAAGCGGAGCTCCACTTTTTTGAGAAAGCGGAGCTCCACTTTTTTGAGAAAGCGGAGCTCCACTTTTTTGAGAAAGCGGAGCTCCACTTTTTTGAGAAAGCGGAGCTCCA
This sequence comes from Rana kukunoris, assembly GCA_029574335.1. Lineage (NCBI taxonomy): Eukaryota > Metazoa > Chordata > Amphibia > Anura > Ranidae > Rana > Rana kukunoris. The sequence continues at coordinate 149,527,724 of CM056060.1, forward strand.
CTTTTTTGAGAAAGCGGAGCTCCACTTTTTTGAGAAAGCGGAGCTCCACTTTTTTGAGAAAGCGGAGCTCCACTTTTTTGAGAAAGCGGAGCTCCACTTTTTTGAGAAAGCGGAGCTCCACTTTTTTGAGAAAGCGGAGCTCCACTTTTTTGAGAAAGCGGAGCTCCACTTTTTTGAGAAAGCGGAGCTCCACTTTTTTGAGAAAGCGGAGCTCCACTTTTTTGAGAAAGCGGAGCTCCACTTTTTTGAGAAAGCGGAGCTCCACTTTTTTGAGAAAGCGGAGCTCCACTTTTTTGAGAAAGCGGAGCTCCACTTTTTTGAGAAAGCGGAGCTCCACTTTTTTGAGAAAGCGGAGCTCCACTTTTTTGAGAAAGCGGAGCTCCACTTTTTTGAGAAAGCGGAGCTCCACTTTTTTGAGAAAGCGGAGCTCCACTTTTTTGAGAAAGCGGAGCTCCACTTTTTTGAGAAAGCGGAGCTCCACTTTTTTGAGAAAGCGGAGCTCCACTTTTTTGAGAAAGCGGAGCTCCACTTTTTTGAGAAAGCGGAGCTCCACTTTTTTGAGAAAGCGGAGCTCCACTTTTTTGAGAAAGCGGAGCTCCACTTTTTTGAGAAAGCGGAGCTCCACTTTTTTGAGAAAGCGGAGCTCCACTTTTTTGAGAAAGCGGAGCTCCACTTTTTTGAGAAAGCGGAGCTCCACTTTTTGAGAAAGCGGAGCTCCACTTTTTTGAGAAAGCGGAGCTCCACTTTTTTGAGAAAGCGGAGCTCCACTTTTTTGAGAAAGCGGAGCTCCACTTTTTTGAGAAAGCGGAGCTCCACTTTTTTGAGAAAGCGGCTCCACTTTTTTGAGAAAGCGGAGCTCCACTTTTTTGAGAAAGCGGAGCTCCACTTTTTTGAGAAAGCGGAGCTCCACTTTTTTGAGAAAGCGGAGCTCCACTTTTTTGAGAAAGCGGAGCTCCACTTTTTTGAGAAAGCGGAGCTCCACTTTTTTGAGAAAGCGGAGCTCCACTTTTTTGAGAAAGCGGAGCTCCACTTTTTTGAGAAAGCGGAGCTCCACTTTTTTGAGAAAGCGGAGCTCCACTTTTTTGAGAAAGCGGAGCTCCACTTTTTTGAGAAAGCGGAGCTCCACTTTTTTGAGAAAGCGGAGCTCCACTTTTTTGAGAAAGCGGAGCTCCACTTTTTTGAGAAAGCGGAGCTCCACTTTTTTGAGAAAGCGGAGCTCCACTTTTTTGAGAAGCGGAGCTCCACTTTTTTGGAAAGCGGAGCTCCACTTTTTTGAGAAAGCGGAGCTCCACTTTTTTGAGAAAGCGGAGCTCCACTTTTTTGAGAAAGCGGAGCTCCACTTTTTTGAGAAAGCGGAGCTCCACTTTTTTGAGAAAGCGGAGCTCCACTTTTTTGAGAAAGCGGAGCTCCACTTTTTTGAGAAAGCGGAGCTCCACTTTTTTGAGAAAGCGGAGCTCCACTTTTTTGAGAAAGCGGAGCTCCACTTTTTTGAGAAAGCGGAGCTCCACTTTTTTGAGAAAGCGGAGCTCCACTTTTTTGAGAAAGCGGAGCTCCACTTTTTTGAGAAAGCGGAGCTCCACTTTTTTGAGAAAGCGGAGCTCCACTTTTTTGAGAAAGCGGAGCTCCACTTTTTTGAGAAAGCGGAGCTCCACTTTTTGAGAAAGCGGAGCTCCACTTTTTTGAGAAAGCGGAGCTCCACTTTTTTGAGAAAGCGGAGCTCCACTTTTTTGAGAAAGCGGAGCTCCACTTTTTTGAGAAAGCGGAGCTCCACTTTTTTGAGAAAGCGGAGCTCCACTTTTTTGAGAAAGCGGAGCTCCACTTTTTTGAGAAAGCGGAGCTCCACTTTTTTGAGAAAGCGGAGCTCCACTTTTTTGAGAAAGCGGAGCTCCACTTTTTTGAGAAAGCGGAGCTCCACTTTTTTGAGAAAGCGGAGCTCCACTTTTTTGAGAAAGCGGAGCTCCACTTTTTTGAGAAAGCGAGCTCCACTTTTTGAGAAAGCGGAGCTCCACTTTTTTGAGAAAGCGGAGCTCCACTTTTTGAGAAAGCGGAGCTCCACTTTTTTGAGAAAGCGGAGCTCCACTTTTTTGAGAAAGCGGAGCTCCACTTTTTTGAGAAAGCGGAGCTCCACTTTTTTGAGAAAGCGGAGCTCCACTTTTTTGAGAAAGCGGAGCTCCACTTTTTTGAGAAAGCGGAGCTCCACTTTTTTGAGAAAGCGGAGCTCCACTTTTTTGAGAAAGCGGAGCTCCACTTTTTTGAGAAAGCGGAGCTCCACTTTTTTGAGAAAGCGGAGCTCCACTTTTTTGAGAAAGCGGAGCTCCACTTTTTTGAGAAAGCGGAGCTCCACTTTTTTGAGAAAGCGGAGCTCCACTTTTTTGAGAAAGCGGAGCTCCACTTTTTGAGAAAGCGGAGCTCCACTTTTTTGAGAAAGCGGAGCTCCACTTTTTTGAGAAAGCGGAGCTCCACTTTTTTGAGAAAGCGGAGCTCCACTTTTTTGAGAAAGCGGAGCTCCACTTTTTTGAGAAAGCGGAGCTCCACTTTTTCCAAAACTCACCTTCAGTCCAGAGTTGCCCCCCCCAGAGTGCTTACTCTAAACCACTAGCTTTTTAGATTTAATGATCATTATTCAACCCACTTCTTCTAAATGTCCCTAGCCTTCACCAATTCCTGTATTGGCTGCAGTCTGACGGCCTCCTGTACCCGTGTCCGCAGTCTCTGTCCGCCCCCCCCCCCTCCTGTACCCGTGTCCGCAGTCTCTGTCCGCCCCCCCCTCCTGTACCCGTGTCCGCAGTCTCTGTCCGCCCCCCCCCCCCCTCCTCCTGTACCCGTGTACCCGTGTCCGCAGTCTCTGTCCGCCCCCCCCCCCCCCCCTCTCGTATCCGTGTCCGCAGTCTCTGTCCGCCCCCCCCCTCCTCGTACCCGTGTCCGCAGTCTCTGTCCGCCCCCCCCCCTCTCCTGTACCCGTGTCTGCAGTCTCTGTCCGCCCCCCCCCACCCCCTCCTGTACCCGTGTCCGCAGTCTCTGTCCGTCCCCCCCCCCCCCCGTACCCGTGTCCGCAGTGTCTGTCCGCCCCCCCCTCCTGTACCCGTGTCCGCAGTCTCTGTCCCGCCCCCCCCTCCTGTACCCGTGTCCGCCTGTCCCCGCCCCCCCCCTACCGTGTCCCGTGTCCGCAGTCTCTGTCCGCCCCCCCCTCCACCTGTACCCGTGTCCGCAGTCTCTGTCCCCCCCCCCCTCCTGTACCCGTGTCCGCAGTCTCTGTCCGCCCCCCCCCCCCCCCCCCCGTCCTCCTGTACCCGTGTCCGCAGTCTCTGTCCGCCCCCCCCCCCCACCCCCCGCAGTCCCCCGCCCCGCAGTCTCCGCCCCCCCTCCATGTCCCCGCTCCCGTCTCTGTCCGTCCCCCCCCCTCCTGTACCAGTCCGCAGTCTCTGTCCCCCCCCCTCAGTGTCTCGTCTCTGTCCGTCCCCCCCCTCCTGTACCGTGTCCGCAGTCCGCCCCCCCCTCTGTCCGCCCCCCCCCCCCCCCCTCCTGTACCCGTGTCCGCAGTCTCTGTCCGCCCCCCCCCCTCCGCAGTGTCCCCCCCCCCCCCTCCTCGTACCCGTGTCCGCCCCCCCCCTCCTCGCCCGTGTCCGCAGTCTCTGTCCGCCCCCCCCCTCTCCTGTACCCGTGTCTGCACCCGTGCCCCCCCCCTCCGCAGTCTCTGTCCGCCCCCCCCCCCCCCCCGGCCCCCCCCCCTCCTGTACCCGTGTCCGCAGTCTCTCCGCCCCCCCCCCCCGTACCCGTGTCCCGCAGTCCCCCCCCCCCCCCTCCTGTACCCGTGTCCGCAGTCTCTGTCCGCCCCCCCCCCCCCCTCCTGTACCCGTGTCCGCAGTCAGTGTCTGTCCGTCCCCCCCCCTCCTGTACCCGTGTCCGCCCCCCCCCCTCCTGTAGTGTCCGCAGTCTGTCCGCCCCCCCCCCTCCTGTACCCGTGTCCGCCCCCCCCTCCTGTAGTCTCTGTCCGCCCCCCCCCCTCCTGTACCCCCCCCCCGCCCCCCCTCCTGTACCCGTGTCCGCAGTCTCTGTCCCCCCCCCCCCCTCCTCGTATCCGTGTCCGCAGTCTCTGTCCGCCCCCCCCCTCCCTGTACCCGCCCCCCCCTGTCCGCAGTCTCTGTCCGCCCCCCCCCTCCTGTACCCGTGTCCGCAGTCTCTGTCCGCCCCCCCCTCCTCCTGTCCGCACCCGCCCCCCCCCCCCGTGTCCGCAGTCTCTGTCCGGCCCCCCCCCCTCCTGTACCCGTGTCCGCAGTCTCTGTCCGCCCCCCCCCCCCCTCCTGTACCCGTGTCCGCTGTCCGCCCCCCCCCCTCCTGTAGTCTCTGTCCGCCCCCCCCCCTCCTGTACCCGTGTCCGCAGTCCCCGCCGCCCCCCCCCTCCTGTAGTCCGCAGTCTGTCCGCCCCCCCTCCTGTACCCGTGTCCGCAGTCTCTGTCCGCCCCCCCCTCCTGTACCCGTGTCCGCAGTCTCTGTCCGCCCCCCCCCCTCCTGTCCGCACTCTGTCCGCCCCCCCTCCTGTCCGCAGTCTCTGTCCGCCCCCCCCCCTCCTGTACCCCTTGTCCGCAGTCTCTGTCCGCCCCCCCCCCCTCCTGTACCCGTGTCCGCAGTCTCTGTCCGCCCCCCCCCTCCTGTACACGTGCCCCGTCTGTCGCAGTCCCTGTCCCCCCCCCCCCCCCCCTGTACCCGTGTCCGCAGTCTCTGTCCGTCCCCCCCCCCCCTCCTGTACCCGTGTCCGCAGTCTCTGTCTGCCCCCCCCTCCTGTACCCTTGTCCGCAGTTTCTGTCCGCCCCCCCTCCCTCCTGTACCTGCGTCTGCAGTCTGACCGCCCCCCTCTTGCCCATAGTCGACCAGGAGACGGTCCCAAAACACTCATTTTCTGAATGTTGGAGCTTTCCAAGTCACCAGTGATAAAGCAGTAAAAATAACATGGAGCAAAAATCCCCCCCCTTTTTTGGGGGGCCCGAATAACATCATATATTATGTCTTTATGAAGTCCCTGCCATGCGTGTAGCAATGAGATCTAAAAGACATCTTTATTTTTTTTCTAGGCAGGAGAGAAACAGCTTTTCCTGACGAAATTCTTCGACAAGGGGGGCGCTCCGTCCAATCCTCCTCCCATGTCCATGGCCAGGAAGAGAATAGTAGAGGAAGAGCGGGAGCGGGTCGTCAACGCCTACCGGGAGCTGAAGAAGAGAAGACTGCAGCAAGCCGCCGCCGCTTCCAAACCCTCCAGATCTGGTCCCAAACCCTCCAGATCTCCCCACACATGAGGGACCATCTCTGATGTGGACAGTTTATCGTACCGGTTTTCTGTGGACAGATGGAGGGTCTCTGATTGCAACTGGTACACATCCTGAGTACATCTGACCACATTGTCATCTAAGACCTCCGGCAGTCAGTGGCGGGCATAGCCCAAGATTGATGGGCACCTCTGTAAAAAGTGCTGCCATGTTGCGCTCATCTTTTAATAATGTGCCGCCATGTTGCGTTTTGGTGGGCCGATGTTTTAGATCAGTATCGCCAAAACTTTTAGGGTCATGTTGCGGATTTTACATATCTCCCCCCCCCCCACCCTCCTTCTAGGAGTGCCCATCAGACTCCGCCCCACCCGGGTTATCATAGAGCAGGCTGAGGAATAGAAGATTCTTGGCCCTCTCTATGGTCTAGGACAGGGATCTCAAAGCTACGGCCCTCCAGCTGTTGTGGAACTATGCGTCCCATGAGACATTGTCAAATTCTGACATTGACAGACGTCACTGGGCACGATGGGAAGAAAGAAAAATATCCTGAACTGCCGCATTTAATTAAAGACGTCTTTATTTTATAAAACCAATGTACCGTATATACTCTAGTATAAGCCGAGGCATCTAAAAAAAATGGTAAAACGTATTGACTTGAGTATTAGCCTAGGCCAGTGATGGTGAACCTCGGCACCCCAGATGTTTTGGAACTACATTTCCCATGATGCTTATGCACTTTGCAGTAAAGTTGAGCATCGTAGGAAATGTAGTTCCAAAACATCTGGGGGGGGTCAAGGTTCGCCATCTGTATGCCTCACTGTGCCCATGCCTAGACTGACTGTTAACATGGGAGTCTAAAGAAGGGGTGCCCGGATTTGAAAAATTGGTGCTCCCCAGCCAACAAACGTTGCACATTTGTAGAGGAGAAATGGGGCTACATGTGTGCCTAGTTCTGGGTCCAGAGGACCTACGACCGGCCGGTACCGGGTCCCCAAAGTTACCAGAGAAATTACCATTTAACATGTGAGTCTATGGAAGGGGTGCCCGGCTTTGAAAAATCAGTGCTCGCCAGCCGTAGGTCCCCCAGACAACAAACGTTGCACATTTGTAGAGGAGAAATGAGGCTACATGTGTGCCAAGTTCTGTGTCCAGGGAATCTACGACCGGCCGGTACCGGGTCCCTCAATCTACCTGAGAAATTACCATTTAACATGGGAGTCTATGGAAAGGGTGCCCGGCTTTGAATAATCGGTGCTCTCTTGCCATAGGTTCCTTGAACATTAAACTTTGCACACTCGTAGAAGAGAAATGGGGCTATGTGTGTGCCAACGTCCGGGTCCAGGGAACCTACGGCTGGCTAGTCCTGGGTCCCCAAATTTACCTTAGAAATGACTGTTTAACATGCGAGTTTATGGAAGGGGTTCTTGGCTTTGAAAAATTAGTGCTCCTCGGCCGTAGGTTCCTCGAACAAGAAACGTTGTACTCTTATAGAGGAAGAGTGGTGCTACATGTGTGCCAAGATTGGGGTCCAGGGGACTTGCAACCGGCTACTACCGGGTCCCCAAATGTACTGGAGAAATGACCATTTAACATAGGAGTCTATGGAAGGGGTGCCCAGCTGTGAAAAATCGGTGCTCCCCGGCCGTAGGTCCCCCAGACAACAAACTTTGCACACTTATAGAGGAAGAGTGGGGCTACATGTGTGCCAAGTTTGGGGTCCAGGGGACCTAAGATCTGACCGCTACCGGGTCCCCAAATTCTAAGAGATCAGGCGCACAAAGGTGACTCGAGTATAAGCAAAAAAATGTGCTGAAAAACTCGGTTTATACTCGAGTAAATACGGTAATCCAAAATTAGGTGAACAGAAAACAAAAGGGCTAACGCGTTTCACATCGTGAGATGCTTACTCATAGCACTGGGCATGATGGGAATTGTAGTTCTTAACCAACTGCAGGGCCGTAGTTTGGGGACCCCCCTGGTCTAGGAGGCTGGAAGCCACATTATGATGAATGGAGACAGGAGTGAAGGTTACTGATCGCCCACTGTGGTCGTTCAGGAAATGAAGGGGCCAGAAAATTACATATTTAACAGGTGCTTACCCCACCGTCTATCCTAAAACATCCCCCTGTGTGCCTACAGCAACTGCTGGTGGAAGAGCAGAGAATCCGGCACTGTAGGGGAAAGGAGCAGGACGGCCCTTGGAAGCTCAGCATGTGCTACAACCAACCCCCCTGCAGTGCAGCTGGAGGGAGAAGGAGAAGCTGGCAGCGCTGAAGGGGATTTGTGTCTGCAATAAGACAGTACAGCCGGCTCTCCTGCTCAACAGGTGTCCCAGCCCCCCTTTTGAACTGATGTGGCCCGGGCCCACTACAGGAGGGCTGGCTGCTAGTGCCTTATCAGCAGCCCTGCTCCCTCTTATTAGGGCGCTCACATCCCATTAGGAATGCTTCCTGGAGGGTAAGCGTTCTGGTCCTTTTTGAGAGCCCCTCATCTACGAAGTTGATCACTCCCGTGCCATGTAGGAATTAAGAGGTTGTCCCCCAATAATGTAAAACCATTGGGGGCCAATTTATTTGGGTACAATTATACAGTACTTGCAAAATTTAAAAAAAAAAAACACTGAACAGCATTCATTAATATATATCTCTTCCTGGTATGACGTCACTTCCAGTCCATGATGACTCAGGCTTCACCCTACGCGTTGCGTCACAAACCACGTGACGTCGTCAGGGGGCTTTTGGTGTATTGGGGAACCTGGCTATTCTTAACTTTCTGCACAATGGTGTGGACTTCCAAAAGGGCATAGGAGTGATATAGATCGTATATTACCCAACCTCCCCCCAATGTCTCGTGCCACAGGGTACATTCCATGCAAGGTGTGCGGTACCACCGTGCCACGATGTTATGTTCTGCATTCTTGCTGTTGGTGGATTCTGCCGAAACCGACACACCCGAAATAATATCAACTTTATCGAGCCAAGAAATTAATTTCCCGAGAAATCTCTTCTTTATTTACTGCATGATGGTATGTGAGGACGTACCTGAAGCTGGAACATAAAAGGGAGGACCTGGTATGTTTGGGCACGTGGCCCTTCCTGGCCCTGAGACAACCGCTCCCCTCCCTTCCCCCCCATCCATACCGTGTCATTACCTCCCTGGCTCAGGTCACCCAGCAATGCTTCCTCATTGTCCACATGGGGGCCCTGATCTAACGTCAAAGTCAATTGTTTATTTGCTGTGCGCTACTTTGTAGCCAGAGCTTTTATTATTGTTACTAGTGCTGAATGGAGGAAGTCATTTCTGCAGATCTTTGAGATTACAGAGCATCCGAAAACGTATCCACAGCGCTTCAGTTTTTCCACATTTTCCTTTGTTACGGCCTTATTCCAAAAGGGATTAAATTCATTATTTTCCTCAAAATTCTACAAACGATCCCCCATAATGACAACGTGAGAGAAGTTTGTTTGAAATCTGCAAATTTATTAACGCCGCGCAAACATATACGTCGACACAATGGCACGGGCAGGCCAAAGGGGCGTACCTGTACGTCCCCCCTAAACTTGCTGCCCAGCGGGCTCGCGCGTGCCTCGTGAGTGCGTCCGTAGGTCCCGGGAACTAGATTGTTCCCATGGTCTGCAAAAGCGGAACAGGGGTTTACCTTTGTAAACAAGGCATGTCACTGATCTACCGTTCCCTTTCATCGGGAGCAGTGATCAGTGACGTGTCACTGGTAGCTCCTCCCCCTAACACAGTGGTTCTCAACTCCAGTCCTTGGGACCCACTAACGCAGGGGTGTCAAACTGGTGGCCCTCCAGCTGTTCCGAAACTACAAGTCCCATCATGCCTCTGCCTGCGGGAGTCATGCTTGTAACTGTTAGCCTTGCAATGCCTCATGGGACTTGTAGTTTTGCAACAGCTGGAGGGCCACCAGTTTGACACCCCTGCACTAACGGGTCACGTTTTCAAAATAACTGAAATAAATCACAGTTATCTCCCCAAGGTAATATTTAAAATCTGGCCTGTAAGTGGGTCCTGAGGACCGGAGTCGAGAACCACTGCAACAGTTCGAATCACTCCCTAGGACTCGCTTAACCGCTTAACGCCCGCCGAATGTATATGTACGTCCACAGAATGGCACGTACAGGCAAGATGGGTGTACATGTAAGTCCCTGCCTTCTTGCGGGTCGGGGGTCCGATCGCTGCGTGCGGCGGCCGTCTTACCTGCGGGAGCGATCCGGGACGAGGGGACGGCTGTTCGTTTTTGTCCGCCCCCTCGTGATCACTCCCAGCCAATCCCCTGAGCCTCCGCCCTGCACTTCCTCTGCCTGTGTAATGTAAACACTGGCAGAGGAAGTGATGTCAGCTCTCCTCTCTGCGGTATTTTCAATCCGGCGACACAGTAAGTCGCACCAACACTACACTGACACCACACACATAGGCACATTAACCCCTTCAGATCAAGCCCCCTGTCACAGTGTCACTGATTGCAGTGATCATATATGTACTGATCACTGCATTTAGTGACAGTTACTGTGACAGGCAGTTAGTGTTAGGTCCAGGGTAGCCCCCGTACCCCCCCTAATAAAGTTTTAACCCCTTGATCACTGCCCTAGTTAACCCTTTCACCCCCTATTGCCAGTGTCACTAAGCGATCGTTTTTTCTGATCGCTGTATTAGTGTCGCTGTTGCCGCTAGGTAGCTATTTTTTTTTTTTTATTGCGTTTTTTCTTTTTTTTTTACTAAAGACATGTGGCTGAATAAATTTTGGCCTAAATGTTTGACTAAAATTTAGTATATTCGATTTTTCTTATAACAAAAAGTAAAAAAAATATTGATTTTTTTTTTTTTCAAAAATGTCGCTCTATTTTTGTTTATAGCGCAAAAAATAAAAATCGCAGAGGCGATCAAATACCACCATAAGAAAGCTCTATTTGTGGGGAAAAAAAGGACGCAAATTTTGTTTGGGAGCCACGTCGCACGACCGCGCAATTGTCTGTTAAAGCGACGCAGTGCCGAATTGTAAAAACGCCTCTGGGCATTTAGCAGCATATTGGTCCGGGGCTTAAGTGGTTAAAGGGTCACTAAAGGCAAATTTTTTTTTTTTTGAATAACAAACATGTGATACTTACCTCCACTGTGCAGCTCGTTTTGCACAGAGTGTCCCCGAACGCTGTCTTCTGGGGTCCCTCGGCGGCTGTCTCGGCTGCTCCTCGCAAAAAGCTTTCCACCTTCATGGGGGCGAGCTCGCATGGTGGAAAGCTTTTGCGACCGTGCTCCCGTGATACAGTGGCGGCCATAGCCGCCGACTGTATCACTCGGCCCCTCCCCCCCCCCGTGCGCCGTGTAATCCGCTGTGATTGACAGCAGCGCCAGCCAATTGCTGCGCTGCTATGAATCCGTCCAGCCTAGCCAATCAACGGCCAGGCTGGAAACCGAAGAGGATCACGTGGACACGCGTGGGACTTTCGAGGGGGTGAGGTAAGTAAAACGGGGGTTCGGGGGGGGGGGTGGGATACCGTCGGATGTTTTTTCACCTTAATCCATAGGATGCATTAAGGTGAAAAAACATTTACCTTTACAACCTCTTTAACTCCTTCAGTGCCGCCTAGTGGTTACCCCCTTCACTGCCAGTGTCATTTTCACAGTAATCATTGCATCTTTATAGCACTGATCGCTGTAAAAATGACAATGGTCCCAGGGGTAACTGTGGAATAAGGCTGTAACACATGGGTCCTCAAACTACGGCCCTCCAGCTGTTCAGGAACTACAATTCCCATCATGCCCTAGTCATGTCTGTGAATGTCAGAGTTTTACAATGCCTCATGGGACTTGTAGTTCCGACACAGCTGGAGGGCCGTGGTTTGAGGATCCCTGCTGTGACATAAGAAAATGTGGAAAAAGTGAAGCGCTGTGAATACTTTCCGGATGCTCTGTATATTGTGTGGTTCACAGTCTCAGAACACCCCAGAAAATGTTCAAATGTTGGAAATTCTGAGGGCCAGTTTGATAATGACAGGTGCTCATCCCTGTGTGTTATAACACATGTAGAACAGCAGGGGGAGCTACATTACAATACTGCACCCATACATCCCTATTTATGTATTCTATTTCCTAAAGCTCCGCCGTTTTACAGATAATAAAATGTGACGTTTAATAAAGACGAATAAAATATCTATTTTCAGAATTATTTCTGTACTGCTGTGTGTTTGGGGGAAGTAAAATTACACAAAATATAAAAAATAAATTCTATTCCTGTATACATTCCTAACCTACCTTCAAATCCCCGTTTTTGTGCTGCTATTTCCTGTTAGACGGTGGCTACATCCATCCACAACGCACTATATGAGGGGTCTCCAAACTGCGGCCCGAGGGCCAGATGTGGCCCTTTGCTAGCTTTTATCCGGCCCTTGGGGCACAATTTCTCCCACTGACATGAGGCACTATTCCTCCCATTGACACCAACAATGGGGCACTTTATTATCCACTGATACTAATGATGGGATACTATTCCTCCTACTAATATGGGGAATACTCCTCTTCCTATTGACCACCAACCCTGAGGCCATATTTGTTCTCAGTGGTGCTGGGCCCGTGACATTTTCTGCCCCTGCTGGCCCCAATCCGGCCCTCCTAAAGTCTGAAGGGCAATAAAGTGGCCCTTTGTTTGAAAAGTTTGGAGACCCCCTGCACTATATGTAGTCTCCCTCTCTCGGTAAAACCAGGTGTTTGAGCTGCACTTTTACCACCCCTCACATGCTCCCCCCTTTAGAGGCAGTGGTGGAAGTTGTATACCAGGGGTGTCAAACTCAATTTCATGGTGGGCCGGATCAGCATTATGATTGTTCTCAAAAGGGCCGGTTGTATCTGTAAGATTAGATGTCCAGCGCACCCCCTCCCCTTACGTTAGATGTCAAGAGACACCCCCCCATCAGAAGTTGAGTCCCCCACTCTCCCTTACATCACAGTGCACCCCCCTTTCCTTATGCTGCTGCTGGGAAGAAGCTGGATGCATTGCTTAAAAGTAAGGGTCTGGAGTAGGACCAGAGGAGGGCTGGCATTCTCCTGCAGCTGCAGGAGAGATGCGAGGGCCACATGAAATGGCCTGGAGGGCCGGATTCTGCCCGCGGGCCTTGTGTTTGACACCTGTGTTGTATATGTGTTGTTACCGGAATGTTTTTTTCGTGGTGGCAGGAAGGTGCCACCAGCTGAACACCACGCATCCAAGTGAATGGGACTGCTCTGCAAGCCATGATCAGTTAGGCTCTGTTCACACACATACTTTGACCTCTGAAGAGTGATCTGTGTTTGGGTGGCTCTTCAGAGAGCATTTGATCCCTGCACTAGCACACCAAGATCGCATGCATTGCACAGGGTTGTGGGGCGCTTGCAGAGCTTATATAGGTTGTGTTGGGTGGGTGATGCCATTGCCGGGACAAGGGGTGGGCAGGAGGGATAGGGTGCCCTGGGCACTGGATTCCTGTTGGGGGTGAGAAGATTAAGGGGAGGGGATTTGTGTTGGGAGGAGAAATATTGGGGGGGGGAGAAGGGCAGGACGCCCACTAACACACAGATACTTTCTCTATCTGCAACGTAGAGAGCGTCCTGACTCTCCTGTAGTCCAAGGGAGGGGGCAAGCACGCCACTCCACACCAGGGAGAAAGCCTTGCATTACTGTGTGGAGTTACAGACAGAAGAACAGGAAGTGAGGATTTCTCAGAAGAAATAAGGACATTTAAAAGCAAAATGGAAGGATGAGGTAAGTGAAGGAGGACTGCACTAGGGTAAAGGAATATATTTAGGAAAAAAAATTTCCTTTACAACCCCCTTGAAGGTAGCAAAGGGGTTAATTCTCCCCTCCCCCCCCAGATAAGCCCCAAGGAGGATTTGGATTATTAGCGGAGGGCGATGTTTATATGCGTAAAAATGCGGAACGAGCCGTGTAAACGGAGAGCGGCGTGTTTGTTTTACATCCTAGGTGATGACAGGAGCGCAGGTGTGACCGAAGGCGGAGATCTGCCGAGACGCAGTGTTCTTCAAAGGATATCGTTGGGTTTAAAGGAACACTCCGCTTTATATTGATGAGATTGCTAATCTCGCCATGCTGTGATTGGCTATAAGGCCTCATGAGCTCAAAAACGCCTGCTTACCGCTATTTGGTGTTTTTTTTTATTTTTTTACTCTAGATGCCCCTCTCTGTCCATTTTACACATTTAGAGGCTGAAAAAAAAAAATCATCATTTAACCACTTCAGTCCCGGAGGAGATTTTCTTCTGCTGGCCACCGTTGGGGCCCTTTTATAGCGTTGGTGCAGATAATTTATAATTTACATATACACAGTTTTGAATGGGATTTTTGGCGGTGCTTAAAGGGGAGTTCCAGCCAAATTTTGTGTTTATTGAAAGTCAGCAGCTACAAAAAGTGTAGCTGCTGGCATTTAATAAACACACACTCACCTGCTCCACGATCCAGCGACGCACCGGCCGGGGGGTCCGCTCCTCTCCCCCCCTCCCCGGCCGGTGTCTTCATCGTAAGTGTGGGCACCCGACCGTGACAGCCTTCGGCTTCACGGCCGGGCACCCACTGCGCATGCGCGAGCGGCGCGGCTCGCAGGCTGATTGGACAGGCGATCGCATGGGACCTGTCAGTGTCCCATGCCATCGCCTACAGGGAGGGGCTGCTGTAGGTGATTAAGCTTAATCGCCTAACCAGCTCCTCGGCGGAAGCAGGAAGTGGGACAGGAAGTCCCACTCCTCCTGAAGCCCCCACTCCCCCCCCCCAAAAAAATGACATGCCAAATGTGACATGTAAGGGGGAGGGGAGTGGGATAAGCGGAAGTTCCATTTTTGGGTGGAACTCCACTTTAAATTATGAATAGTACCAAGAAACAATTAAATTATAACAAGTTTTATTTATTCAATTTTAACCACTTCAGCCCCGGACCATTTGGCTGCCCAATGACCGGGTAATTTTTTTTTGCGATTCGGCACTGCGTCGCTTTAACTAACAATTGCGCGGTCGTGCGACGTGGCTCCCAAACAAAATTGGCGTACTTTTTTTTCCACAAATAGAGATTTCTTTTGGTGGTATTTGATCACCTCTGCGGTTTTTATTTTTTGCGCTATAAACAAAAATAGAGCGACAATTTTGAAAACTATGCAATGTTTTTTTACTTTTTCTATAATAAATATCCCCCAAAAATATATAAAAAAATATTTTTTTCCCTCAGTTTAGGCCGATACGTATTCTTCTACATATTTTTGGTTAAAAAAAATCGCATTAAGCGTTTATCGGTCGGTTTGCGCAAAATTTATAGCGTTTACAAAATAGGGGATAGTTTTATTGCATTTTTTATTTTTTTTACTACTAATGGTGGCGATCAGCGATTTTTTTCGTGACTGCGACATTATGGAGGACACTTCGGACACTTTTGACACATTTTTGGGACAATTCTCATTTTCACAGCAAAAAATGCATTAAAATTGCATTGTTTATTGTGGAAATGACAACTGCAGTTTGGGAGTTAACCACAAGGGGGCGCTGTAGGATTTGTGTGTTCCCTGTGTGTGTTTACAACTGCAGGGGGGTGTGGCTGTAGGTGTGACGTCATCGATCGCGTCCTCCTATTACAGGGATGACGCGATCGATGCTGCGGCCACAGTGAAGCACGGGGAAGCCATGTTTACACACGGCTCTCCCCGTTCTTCAGCTCTGGGGACCGGTCGTCACACTCCAGCGGCGAACGGGTCCGTGGGTCCCGCGGTCCCGGAGCTTTGGATCGGGTCACGGGAGCGCACCGTGGGCACGCACCTGTGACCCACGGCTAGGTAGTAGAACAGGACATACCTGTACGTGGATCTGCCCAGCCGTGCCATTCTGCCGACGTATATGTGCAGGAGGCGGTCCTTAAGTGGTTAAGATTTGGCTGCCTAATGACCGGGCTATTTTTTTGCGATTCGGCACTGCGTCGATTTAACTGACAATTGCGCGGTCGTGCGATGTGGCCCCCAAACAAAATTGGCGTCCTTTTTTCCCCACAAATAGAGATTTCTTTTGGTGGTATTTGATCACCTCTGCGGTTTTTATTTTTTTGCGCTATAAACAAAAATAGAGCGACAATTTTGAAAAAAAATCTATATTTTTTACTTTTTGCTGTAATAAATATCCCCCAATTTTTTTTATATTTCTGGTAAAAATAAGCGTTTATTGATTGGTTTGCGCAAAAGTTATAGCGTCTACAAAATAGAGGATAGTTTTATGGCACTTTTATTAATATTGTATTTTTTACTAGTAATGGCGGCGATCAGCGATTTTTATCATGACTGCGACATAATTTGCCGGACTCATCGGACACTTTTGCTATTTTGGTACCATTCACATTTATACAACGACCAGTGCTATAAAAATGCACTGATTACTGTATAAATGTGACCGGCAGGGAAGAGGTTAACCAGTAGGGGGCGGAGAAGGGGTTAATTGTGTCCTAGGGAGTGATTCTAACTGTGTGGGGGGTGGGCTACCTGTAACACGACACTGATCACTGCTTCCGATGACAGGGAGCAGACGATCAGTGTCCTGTCACTAGGCAGAACAGGGAGATGCCTTGTTTACAACACTGGTGGACATCGAGTTGATGAACAACCCCCCCCCCCCCAGCCGGGTCGGTTTGCAGCGCAAGAGCACTCGAACATCAGAAAAGTTTGGACCTAAAGTGCAAACCCTATTAAAGTCTATGGGACATGAACTTGAAAAATCACAAGGCTTAGATCAGGGGTAGGCAACCTCGGCCCACCAGCTAGGGTGACCACGTGTCCTGGATTTCCCAGGACAGTCCCACATTTTGCAGGTCTGTCCCGGGCACCTTCTTTCCAGGACAATTCAGTGTCCTGGAATAAAACTGACACAGCCACCCCTCGGGCCAATCTGATGCCCCCAAAAAAAGGCCACCACATCACCACTTTACTCACTGACAGTACTTGTCCTGACCGGGGATGCCTGGAGGAGCACAATCCCCGCCCCTTGCTTGTGATTGGAGAAATCATAAATCCCGCCTCTTGTTTTTGGGAAGGGTGGGTGTCCCTGAATGGTACTTTGGAAATGTGGTCACCCTACCACCAGCTGTTTTAAAAACTACAAGTCCCATGAGACATTGCAAGACCCTGGTAATCACATGCCTGACCCCTAGAGGCAGAGGCATGATGGGATTTGTAGTTTCACCACAGCTGGAGGGCCGAGGTTGCCTACCCCTGGCTTAGATGCAGGTTATTGGCCATAAAAGGAGTATGGGCATACCTCCCAACCGTCCCTGATTTTGCGGGATTGTCCTGCGGATCACGATAAATCCCGCGATTCGTGGTAAACCCCCCCCCCCCTCAACAACAGCGATATGTGGACCCCCCCCCCCCCCCCCGCTTAACAATTCCGATCCGTGACACCCCCCCCCCCTCATTTGTCCCATTTGTCCCTCATTCTGAAGTTGAAAAGTTGGGAGGTATGTATGGGGGTCTGGATACTGCCCTGGGGGACATGTATCAATGCAATAAAAATAAATAAAAAAAGATTGTTTTTACAGGAGCAGTGATTTTAATGATGCTTAAAGTGCAAAAAAATATGACATTTATTTAATGTATTTACCACTTGCCTATTGTGCACCTACACCCCCTTCCTGCCCAGACAAAATGTTAGCTTCCGGCACTGCGTCGTTTTAACTGACAATTGCGCGGTCGTGCGACGTGGCTCCCAAACAAAATTGCCGTCCTTTTTTCCCCACAAATAGAGCTTTCTTTTGGTGGTATTTAATCGCCCGTGCGGTTTTTATTTTTTGCGCTATAAACAAAAAAAAAAAAGCGACAATTTTGAAAAAAGACACAATATTTTTTGCTTTTTGCTATAATAAATATCCCATTTAAAAAAATAAATAACATTTTTTATCTCAGTTTAGGCCGATACGTATTCTTCTACATATTTTTGGTAAAAAAATGTAAAAAATAAAAATCGCAATAACCGTATAGTGACTGGTTTGCGCAAAAGTTATATTGCCTACAAAATAGGGGACATAATTATGATTTTTTTTAATTTATTTTTTTACTAGGAATGGCGGCGATCTGCGATTTTTTCTCGGGTCTGGGACATTATAGCGGACACATCGGACACTTTTGACACATTTTTGGGACCATTTACATTTATACAGTGAACAGTGCTATAAATATGCATTGATAACTGTATAAATGTAACTGGCAGGGAAGGGGTTAACCACTAGGGGGCGGGGAAGGGGTTAAATGTTTCTTCTAGTTTGTGTTCTAACTGTGGGGGGAGGGGGGGTGACTGGGGAGGTGACCGATTGTGTCCCTATGTACAGGGGACACAATCGATCTCCTCTCTCCCTGACAGGGACGTGCAGCTCTGTGTTTACACAGAGCTGCACGTCCCAGCTCAGTTACTCGGCAATCGCGTGTGCCCGGCGGCCATCACGGCCCGCCGGGCACACGCACGGGGGTCCCGGTGATGCAACGGGTGCGCGCCCCTAGCAGCTTTCTATGACTGCACGTCATATGACGTGCAGTCAGGACAATGAAGTTATCCGCCCGCCATCATATGGTTATACAAGTGGTTAAATATAGTGCCTGGGGGGTCCCCTTAGTCTGCCTGTAAAGTGGCGCATCTCTACCATGTATAGAACCTGCTACAGCAATAAAGAAAAAAAAATGTCAAGTAAATTGCCAGCAATACAAAAATGTAAAAAAAAAAAAAAAACAGATTGGGGTCCCCCCCCCCAATCTATAGCAGGCCCTTTAATGATTTGCGATGGATCTACTGTACATTTTTTAATAAAGGAATTTTCAAAAACTGCCTCCTGTCTTTATATATTTTTTACAATTTTGGGGTGAATGAGTAGGGATACAATGTACCCCATACGGATTCACATGTGGGGTGGCGGTATCTGGGGGCTTCCAGATTCTGATAGGCCCCCTGCCTGCAGACCCTCACAACCACACCCCAGAGTTGATGGGAAGAGGCCCTTGTCCCCATCATTATGGGGACAAGGTACTTTGGCGTGGGGGGTGCCCCAAAGCCCCCCCCCCCCCCATGTTGAGGGCATGTAGCCTTGTATGGTTCGGGAGGGCACTTGCTTGTCACCCTTTTCTTGACCTGCTCAGATAAGGGTCTGGTATGAATTTTAAGGGGGACCCCACAATGTTTTTTTCTATTTTGGAGTGGGGTTCCCCTTAGAATCCATACCAGACATAAGGGGCCTGCTATGGATTGGGTGGGGACCCCAATGCCATTTTTATTCGCTTAGAGGATAGAGAAATGACCCGTGAGACCTCCACCCAGAATTCCCGATCCCGGCTCCTCTCATGAGACCTCCATCCAGAATTCCCGATCCCGGCTCCTCTCATGAGACCTCCATCCAGAATTCCTGATCCCGGCTCCTCTCACGAGTCCCCCATCCAGAATTCCTGATCCCGGCTCCCCTCATGTGACCTCCATCCAGAATTTCTGATCCCGGCTCCTCTCATGAGACCTCCATCCATAATTCCCAATCACGGCTCCTCTCATGTGACCTCCATCCAGAATTCCCGATTCCGACTCCTCTCATGTGATCTCCATCCAGAATTCCTGATCCCGGCTCCTCTCATGTGATCTCCATCCAGAATTCCCGATCCCGGCTCCTCTCTTGTGACCTCCATCCAGAATTCCCGATTCCGGCTCCTCTCATGTGACCTCCATCCAGAATTCCCGATCCCGACTCCTCTCATGTGATCTCCATCCAGAATTCCCGATCCCGGCTCCTCTCTTGTGACCTCCATCCAGAATTCCCGATTCCGGCTCCTCTCATGTGACCTCCTCTCCCGATTCTCCATCCAGAATTCCCGATTCCGGCTCCTCTCATGTGACCTCCATCCAGAATTCCCGATCCCAGCTCCTCTCATGAGACCTCGGTCCAGAATTCCCGATCCCGGCTCCTCTCATGTGATCTCCATCCAGAATTCCTGATCCCGGCTCCTCTCATGTGATCTCCATCCAGAATTCCCAATCCCGGCTCCTCTCTTGTGACCTCCATCCAGAATTCCCGATTCCGGCTCCTCTCATGAGACCTCGGTCCAGAATTCCCGATCCCGGCTCCTCTCATGAGACCTCCATCCAGAATTCCCGATCCCGGCTCCTCTCATGTGACCTCCATCCAGAATTCCCGATCCCAGCTCCTCTCATGAGACCTCCATCCAGAATTCCCGATCCCGGCTCCTCTCATGAGACCTCTATCCAGAATTCCCGATCCCGGCTCCTCTCATGTGACCCTGAAGTATCGGAGATCGGCGGTATGTCAGGAATCTCGCAGCTGTCACATCTCACTCACTTATGCAGCCTTATGATCTCTTTTGATGTCTTTTTTTTTTCTCGCAGTCACGTCACGGGAAAATATTTTCTTCACCTGCCGACTTCGAACAAAAGCGTTCTGTGTGACGGGGACGGGGGACGGGGGGGGGGGGGCTGAGGAATGCTGCCGGCCCGGGTGTGCATACCATGGCGATGTGTATCCAGCCTGATCGCACTCCGTGTCACCGCACGTGTCAACCTCGGATCTGCCAGGGACAGGGGGGATTGGAAACATTGGCCCGGATTCACAAAGCACTTGCGCCGACGTATCTCCAGATACGCCGCGTAAGTACAACTATGCGCAGGACTCACAAACTAAGATACGCCTAAAAACAGACTTCATCCCACCGACGGAACTTGCCGACGCCGGCGTAGAGTGGGCGCATATTTACGCTGGATGCATGTGGCGCTCCCATTGATTTTCTATTCAAATATGCAAATGAGGGAAATACGGCGATTCATGAACGTATTTGCGCCCAGCGCATGATATACGCGGTTTGCGTAAGTTTTACGTCCGGCGTAAAGTTATTCCCCATAGATGAGGCGCAACCCATGCAAAGGTGTGGACCAGGGAACACAAGCCTACGTATTGTACGTTGGACGTCTGTGAATATGGGCCGACGTGGTTCTGGCTGGGCGTAGGTTACGTTCACGGTGTACACAGTGATCCGGCGTATCTTAGGCAGTTTTTCCGACGTAGTTGTACGCATGCGCACCGGGATACGTCCACGTCTCGACGCATGCGCAGTTCGTTTTAAGTGCTTGTCTGGCGCCCAGCCCATCATTTGCATGGGGTCACGCTTCATTAGCATTGATCACGCCCACTTCCATCTACGCCAGTCTACGCCTACAAAATATACGCCACGCTGGGGCAACGTTGGGAGCATTTGCTTTGTGAATTCCATGCTTGCCTCTCTGCGCTGCGTCGGCGTAGCGTAAAAGAGATACTCTACGGCGACATAAATGTACGCCGATGTCTGTGAATCCGGGCCATTGTATCTACAAGGGACGGGAAGAAATCATGTGCTGTAACCTCTAGCAACTACTTAGTGAGCTGTAATGTGTGCTGTAACCTCTAGCAACCAATCGCAATCGCTGCCTGATCTGATACAGCAAACTGATTTTAAGTCTAGCTGATATTTATAGTATGTCTCAGAGCGAGTGGAGAGCAAAATTGCACGGGGGGCCCCCCAAGATTTTGTTTGCCCAGGGTCCAATCGGCCCTGGCGAGGGGTCTGCTCCTCGGCCTTTGCCTGTTGCCGGTGAAACCGGTGATCTCGGTAATTGCTGGTTTCTGTGTGCGGATCGAATCTTATCTCCAGTGTTTGTTTTTGTGGCTGTGCAAACTAATGAGGCCATACGAGTCCCTCAAGTGTATTCCACAGGGGCCCCAACCCTCCCTAATGACTGCGATTCCGTGCGGCTCGGAGACCAATTAATCCTCAACAAGAAGAAGCTCACCAGTCAGCCAGGAATGTTTAACACGTCAGCTGCCAGAAGATATGTCAGGGAACACAATGGAGGGAATTTATTGATCGTGACCCTATTGATCCGATGCCTGTATGAGGTGTACGCCACCTGTAGGCAGGGCTGTCTTAATGAGAGGGCACCCATGGGCCCCAACTACATGGGGGCCCCTTCATTTTCCCCAAAGCAGCTGGTTCTTGAGTCCACGCTACCCGGATTCAGAGTGCTGGGGGGATATTTGGGGTGTAGAGGGGTCAGAGTGCTGGGGGGATATCTGGGGTGTAAAGGGGTCACAGTGCTGGGGGATATCTAGGGTGTAGAGGGGTTAGAGTGCTGGGGGGACATCTGGGGTATAGAGGGGTCACAGTGCTGGGAGGATATCTGGGGTGTAGAGGGGTCAGAGTGCTGGGGGGATATCTGGGGTGTAAAGGGGTCAGAGTGCTGGGGGATATCTGGGGTGTAGAGGGGTCAGAGTGCTGGGGGATATCTGGGGTGTAGAGGGGTCACAGTGCTGGGAGGATATCTGGGGTGTAGAGGGGTCAGAGTGCTGGGGGGATATATAGGGTGTCGAGGGGTCAGAGTGCTGGGGGGGATATCTGGGGTGTAGAGGTGTCAGAGTGCTGGGGGGATATCTGGGGTGTAGAGGGGTCAGAGTGCTGGGGGGATATCTGGGGTGTAGAGGGGTCAGAGTTCTGGGGGGATATCTGGGGTATAGAGGGGTCACAGTGCTGGGAGGATATCTGGGGTGTAGAGGGGTCAGAGTGCTGGGGGGATATCTGGGGTGTAAAGGGGTCAGAGTGCTGGGGGGATATCTGGGGTGTAGAGGGGTCAGAGTGATGGGGGATATCTGGGGTGTAAAGGGGTCACAGTGCTGGGGGATATATGGGGTGTAGAGGGGTCAGAGTGCTGGGGGATATCTGGGGTGTAGAGGGGTCAGAGTGCTGGGGGATATCTGGGGTGTAGAGGGGTCAGAGTGCTGGGGGATATCTGGGGTGTAGAGGGGTCAGAGTGCTGGGAGGATATCTGGGGTGTAGAGGTGTCAGAGTGCTGGGGGATATCTGGGGTGTAGAGGGGTCAGAGTGCTGGGGGGATATCTAGGGTGTCGAGGGGTCAGAGTGCTGGGGGGATATCTGGGGTGTAGAGGTGTCAGAGTGCTGGGGGGATATCTGGGGTGTAGAGGTGTCAGAGTGCTGGGGGGATATCTGGGGTGTAGAGGGGTCAGAGTGCTGGGGGATATCTGGGGTGTAGAGGGGTCAGAGTGCTGGGGGGATATCTGGGGTGTAGAGGGGTCAGAGTGCTGGGGGGATATCTGGGGTGTAGAGGGGTCAGAGTGCTGGGGGGATATCTGGGGTGTAGAGGGGTCAGAGTTCTGGGGGGATATCTGGGGTGTAGAGGGGTCAGAGTGCTGGGGGGATATCTGGGGTGTAGAGGGGACAGAGTGCTGGGGGGATATCTGGGGTGTAGAGGGGTCAGAGTGCTGGGGGGATATCTGGGGTGTAGAGGGGTCAGAGTGCTGGGGGGATATCTGGGGTGTAGAGGGGTCAGAGTGCTGGGGGGATATCTGGGGTGTAGAGGGGACAGAGTGCTGGGGGGATATCTGGAGTGTAGAGGGGTCAGAGTGCTGGGGGGATATCTGGGGTGTAGAGGGGACAGAGTGCTGGGGGGACATCTGGGGTATAGACAGGGGCGGACTGACAACTCATGGTGCCCCCGGGCAATAGAAGATTATGGGGCCCCCGGGCTTACAGATGGCCACCAAGCTAGGTGGCAGTACAGAGGCGGGGGAGCTAAAATCTCGGGATTTTCACATCAAAAGCATGTCGGTTTTGGACATATCAAGGACAGATGTAAAAAAAACACAGATTTTTACATACTGTCCCTGGTTTTAATGAGCCTGGCAACCCTAATGGGGCCCCCTAGTGGCATGGGGCCCTCGGGCAGTGCCCCAGTTCCTCAATGGTCAGTCCGCCCCTGGGTATAGAGGGGTCACAGTGCTGATCTTTCTTCTCCCTACTCATGCTGTGCACGTCACCGCCGGACTCTGCACACCCATTGGCTGCCGCCAGCTCCCCCGCCTCCTCCTTCTCTCCTTCACTCCCCTACTCCTCCTCTCTGCTCCAACCACTGTCACACACATCACACAAGTGGGTGGGTTTGGGGCACAGTGCTCTTCGCCCCGAGCCCGCCCTTTGTTTAAGCCAATTAGAGCCTCAGGCTCTAATCATGTGCTTCAAAAAAAAAAAAAAAAACATTAAAATGTATGCGTCCGGCCAGTGGCTTAGCGTGAGGAGTGCAAGGGGGGGGCACCGCCCCAGGTGCAAAATTTAGAGGGGCACTGTCACGAGTGTGGAGAGGAGGGAGCGCCAACAACAGATGGGACATAGGAACAGGCGCTGACAACCCACCCTACGCCACTGCGTCCGGCTCCCTGCATGTAGGTTAGGGCCGGGCGCATGGATGGGGGGTGGAGGGAAAACCACCTGCACCACCTGCCTGTTCTCCAATGGTAAGACTTTCTCTGACACGCCCCCCCTGTACAATCTGCCTGTCCTCCAATGGTAACACTTGTGCTGACACGCCCCCCCTGTACAACCTGCTTGTCCTCCAATGGTAAGACTTGTGCTGACACGCCCCCATGTACTACCTGCCTGTTCTCCAATGGTAAGACTTGCGCTGACACGCCCCCTGCACAACCTGCCTGTCCTCCAATGGGAAGACTTGTCCTGACACGCCCCCCTGTACAACCTGCCTGTTCTCCAATGGTAAGACTTTCTCTGACACGCCCCCCTGCACAACCTGCTTGTCCTCCAATGGTAAGACTTGCGCTGACACCCCCCCCCCCCCTGCACAACCTGCCGGTCCTCCAGTGGCCAGGGCTTGTGCTGACACGCCCCCTCCTGCACAGTTCTTTACTGGGAAGATCAGTGTACTTCTGTTTCTCTGCCTCCTGCTGACACTCCCCCCTGTAGTCTCCACCCTCAACTGTAATCCTCTTATAGATCTAAGAACAGACATCATGTAATCACCTATAAAAAAAAGAGAAAAGGGTATTTATAAAGTTTTTTTTTTTATATCTATACACAAAAGGTTTTGCCTTTTATTTTAATTTTGAAACGTAACGAGTTGTTGTTTTTACAAGGTGAGGGCCTCACATAGGGCCAGATTCAGGTAGATGAGAGCATCTTTGCTCCAGAGTAACGCTTCTCATTTACGTTACTCTGAAGACCCTTTCAGCGCAAGTCCTGTAATTCACATAGCAGTTGCGCGTAAACTTGCGCCAGAGTAACGATAATGCGCTGGCGTAACCCGACGCAAGTGGAAGTGGGTGTGATCATATGTAAATGATGGGCGGAGCCCAGCGCAGAGGCTTACGTTCAGCGCATCAACCACGGAGCATGCGCAGTGAGTGCGGCTCCACTCGCCCCCTTTGTGCGCATGCTCACAACTTCCGTCGGCACCACTTCACGGGAAACGTCAGCGCAATGCCTTCCGTTGGGCGTTTAAATGCGCCCGTAGAAGCGCCATTTCGGCACTAAAGTATATCCTGCTCCCCCTCCCCGCAGTGATGTTACTTTTGTTCTGAGATGGCTGCTCCCGTTCCCCGCAAACACACAGGAGAAAGCTGAACTTTAATGGCCAGGAGCTGTCAGCCGTCATCTCGGCTATGGAGACCTATGATGTCTTCCTCCATGGCTGTAAAATTTGACAGACAAGCATGGACAGAGGTGTTGTCCTGCAAGTGGGGGTGCTCAGCTAGCTCTTATCGTCGGTAACGCTGCTGTAGCTGCTCTCCTGCTGACCTGTGGCCATCTGGAGTAAAGATAAAGCAGCCTTTTGTAGAAATAACTTTGCGCCGGACGGACGAGATACGCGCGGCGCATGTAGCCAGCGTATGGTGCTAATCCGTTCGTGAATTGTGAAAAATCCCTCATTTGCATATTTGCAGGGGAAATCAATAGGCGCGACTGATGCGCCCAACGAAATTAAGCGCTGACGATACTCTGGCGTCGGAACGTTCCGCCAGTCGCAAATGACCCGTTATTGGGCGCATCTAGTTTGGTGGGTACGGGCACATAGAAACGACGGCGCATCATCACAGTTACGCGGCGCATATCCAAATACTCCAGCGCAAGTGTTCCTGAATCTGGCCCATAATCTATAAGTTATTGCCCTGCTTAGCTTTTTATGATCAGCAAATCAAACACACGACAACCGTGATTGGTCAGAAGCCAAACGCCGTAAAATTCCAATTGGATGAGATTTGGTCTGCTCTGGGCTCTGTGTAACATAACCTTCATTTTCATATTATTTTTTTAACATAAAAATCTGTTTCACCTTTTTTTCTTCTGCATAAAGTTTTTATTGCCTAAAAAGCAGCAGGCGCAACAAATCATAAAGGCGTGTCATAAAACACTACGATTGGAGAGCACAGGCTAACAATGGCGTATTGCAGGAGGATAAAACAATAATATATATATATATATATATATATTTTTTTTTAAAGGACTCAGAGGTCCCCATGGGCCCGGATGGCAACCCCCCCCCCCTTTTTTTATATAAAAAAAAACATTTTAATATATATATATATATATATATATATATATATATATATATATATATATAATATATCATTTTTTTTGTTTTGTTTTTAAAAAAGGGAACAGAGATTCTCAGGGGCCCAGAGGTACCAGGTGCCCCGGATGGCAACCCCCTCCTTTTTTTTTTAATAAAAAATAGTTTTTTACATTTTATTTTATATATATATATTTTTTTCCTTTATATTAAAGTGCCCAGAGGTCCCCAGGGGCCCGGATGGCACCCCCTTTTTTTATATATATATATATATTTTAATTTTTATATTTATTTATATATATATATATATATATATATATATATATATATATATATATATATATATATATATATATATATATATAAATAAATAAATATAAAAATTAAAATGTTTTTTTTAAATATATATATAAAAAAAAGGGGGGTGCCATCCGGGCCCCTGGGAACCTCCGGGCCCCTGAGGATCTCTGTTCCCTTTAATAAAAACAAAACAAAAAAATATATATATATATAAATATTTTTTTTAATTTTTATATATATTTTATATATATTTTTTTCTTTTTTCTTTTTATTAAAGGGCCTAGAGGTCCCCAGGGGATGGCTACCCCCTTTTTTTTCTTTCTTTTTTTTTTGTAAGGGGCCCATTGGTCCCCAGGGCAACCCCCCCCCCTTTTTTTTTGTCAGCACCCAAAGCCCCCTGACCTCAATTCGCGGCAGCACCCCTGCTTCTCAATTCGTGCCAACCCCGGCTTCTTAATTACCCTTGCTGCTCAATTTGAGGTGGCAGCAACCCCCGTTCTCTGCTCCAGGAGGCTGATGCCTGAAGCTGTGTACGGGGCCTCATAATTCCTGATGGCGGCCCTGCCTGCATGGTCTGCAAAAAGGTCTAGGATAAAAGAAAGTAACAACTCTTCACCAGCGTTCATGTGGTCAGTTGGCGTGAGTTTCCCCATAGAAGTCAATGGAAACGAAAATTATTTGTTCCTCATTGACTTCAATGGCATGCAATACCGCATGTGACCAGAGGTGTGGGGGGGGGGGGGCATCGGAGAGCCTCGGAAACACTCGAAAAGGCCCGGGGACAGCTTGGCTGACCTCAGAAAGGCTCGGAAACACCCGGGAACTGAGCATTTCCGAGCATTTTTCCAAACGGCTCCGCTCGGCTCTGGCGCCCCCCGCACCTCAGGCCAAATGCGGTACTGCACAACCCAATAAGCTTGAATTTGGCTCGTGTTGCGAGACAATACCCGCAAACCGAGTCAGAATTTTTTTTTTTTAAAGTTGCTCGTCTTTCAAAATGCTCGTTAACCGCGCTACTCGTAAACCGAGGTCCCGCTGTACTTTAAATCTTTAGCGAGAGGATGGACTCCATAGCTTGGACTCTGCTCCTCTGTGACATGAATGCAAATGCTGACGGAGTTCATGAAAATTTCTGGTTGGCAAACTGCATGCCAACCAACCTTCAAGGGCAAAGGCCGTCACCAGCACACCACAAGCTCGACCAGGAACCATCTATGGCTCTAAGCTGAGCCTGTGATGTGCTGGTGACACCGCTTGCCATCGGCCTTCTGTTCACTTCACCACACACCCAGGCAACCTTCTCTTTAGGACAGGTTCTCTTTAAATAAGAACCTCGTACAGAGATTTCTTCTGATGGAGAGAAAACAGAACAATTGTCTCCTTCATACCAGAGAGATTTTCACAACCACAAGAGTTCCTTTATTCCTCCGGATACATCGTGTTCCGTTTTCATCCTCTGGAAAGATGAAGGTTCCACAGATCAAAGAGGACCTGTCGCCCCTTCATCCCACCATGCCATTTTTTTTTTTTATAGAGCCAAGTGTTTTGGGTTGATTTTGTGAGGAATAAGCTCAGCCAGTTCCAATTGGAGCCCCCCTTAATCAGGTGTCCCCCCATTGGAGCCACCCTTAATCAGGTTTCTCCCCCATTGGAGCCCCCTTAATCAGGTTTCTCCCCCATTGGAGCCCCCTTAATCAGGTGTAACCCCCCTTAATCAAGTCCCCCCATTGGGGCCCCCCTTAATCAGGTGTCCCCCCCATTGGAGCCCCCCTTTGTCAGGTGCGGTTGGAGCCCCTCTTAATCAAGTGTTCACCCGTTTGAGCCCCTCTTAATCAAGTGTTCACCCCAGTGGAGCCCCCCTTAATCAGGTGTCCCCCCATTGGAGACACCCTTAATCAGGTTTCTCCCCCATTGTAGCCCCCTTAATCAGGTTTCTCCCCCATTGGAGCCCCCTTAATCAGGTGTAACCCCCCTTAATCAAGTCCCCCCATTGGGGCCCCCCTTAATCAGGTGTCCCCCCCATTGGAGCCCCCCTTTGTCAGGTGCCGTTGAAGCCCCTCTTAATCAGCCCCCCCCCCATTGGAGCCCCTCTTAATCAAGTGTTCACCCCATTGGAGCCCCTCTTAATCAGGTGTCCCCCCCTTGGAGCCCCCTTTGTCAGGTGCCGTTGGAGCCCCTCTTAATCAGGTGTCCCCCCATTGGAGCCCCTCTTAATCAGGTGTCCCCCCATTGGAGCCCCTCTTAATCAGGTGTCCCCCCATTGGAGCCCCTCTTAATCAGGTGTCCTCCCATTGGAGCCTTCCTTAATCAGGTGTCCCCCCCGTTGGAGCCTTCCTTAATCAGGTGTCCCCACCATTGGAGCCCCCCTTAATCAAGTCCCCCTATTGGAGACCCCCTTAATCAGGTGTCCCCCCCATTGGAGCCTTCCTTAATCAGGTGTCTCCACCATTGGACCCCCCCTTAATCAGGACCCCCCATTGGAGCCCCCTTAATCAGGTGTCCCCCCCCTTTGTCAGGTGCAGTTGGAGCCGTCCTTAATCAGGTGTCCCCCCCCTTTGTCAGGTGCAGTTGGAGCCGTCCTTAATCAGGTGTCCTCCCTATTGGAGCCCCCCTTAATCAGGTGTCCCCCCTATTGGAGCCCCTCTTAATCAGGTGTCCCCCCCCCCCTTTGTCAGGTGCCGTTGGAGCCGTCCTTAATCAGGTGTCCCCCCATTGGAGCCCCTCTTAATCAAGTGTTCACCCCATTGGAGCCCCTCTTAATCAAGTGTTCACCCCATTGGAGCCCCCCTTAATCAGGTGTCCCCCCCATTGGAGCCCCCCTTTGTCAGGTGCCGTTGGAGCCCCTCTTAATCAGGTGTCCCCCCATTGGAGCCCCTCTTAATCAAGTGTTCACCCCATTGGAGCCCCTCTTAATCCAGTGTTCACCCCATTGGAGCCCCCTTAATCAGGTGTAACCCCCCTTAATCAGGTGTCCCCCCCATTGGAGCCCCCCTTTGTCAGGTGCCGTTGGAGCCGTCCTTAATCAGGTGTCCCCCCCATTGGAGCCCCTCTTAATCAAGTGTTCACCCCATTGGAGCCCCCCTTAATCAGGTGTCCCCCCCATTGGAGCCCCCTTTGTCAGGTGCCGTTGGGTCCCCTCTTAATCAGGTGTCCCCCCATTGGAGCCCCTCTTAATTAGGTCCCCCCCATTGGAGCCCCTCTTAAAGCGGAGTTCCACCCTTAAAACCACTTTGTTTCATCCCATCCAGCATACTGGCGTCAGCGCCAGTATGCTGTTTTTTTTTTTTTTAATGCTCGTACTTACTTTATAATAAATCATTTAATTTTGGGCGCACCGCGGTATGTCGCCGCTATAAGGCGTCACGCCTTCCGGAAACAGCCGATTAGCGTTTGGCTCTTCTCGGCGCCTGCGCACAGACCCAGAAGCTGACTGCGCAGGCGCCGTATATAGCCACGTCACGCCCTCCGAAAAAAGCCAAACTAGGACCGGCTATTTACGGCGCCTGCGCAGTCAGCTCCTGGGTCTGTGCGCAGGCGCCGAGAAGAGCCGAACGCTAATCGGCTGTTTCCGGAAGGCGTGACGCCTTATAGCGGCGACATACCGCGGTGCGCACAAAATTAAATGATCTATTATAAAGTAAGTACATGGATTAAAAAATAAAAAATAAAATGGGCATACTGGCGCTGACGCCAGTATGCTGGATGGGATGAAACAAAGTGGTTTTAAGGGTGGAACTCCGCTTTAATCAGGTGTCCCCCCCCATTGGAGCCCCCTTAATCAGGTGTCCCCCCCCATTGGAGCCCCCTTAATCAGGTTTCCCCCTATTGGAGCCCCCCTTAATCAGGTGTCCCCCTATTGGAGCCCCCCTTAATCAGGGGCTCCAATCAATAAACGCTTATTGCGATTTTTTTTTAGCAAAAATGAAAACCGCAGAGGTGATTAAATACCACCAAAAGAAAGCTCTATTTGTGGGGAAAAAAGGGCGTCAGTTTTGTTCGGGAGCCACGTCGCACGACCGCGCAATTGTCAGTAAAAGCGACGCAAAACGTGGACCGGTCAAAGGGCAGCCAAATCCTCCGGGGCTGAAGTGGTTAGAGCTCAACCTACTTACCTTGGAAGGGATGGCGGAAATCCCTCTTGGGATAGGTCAGCCTGGGGATGACTGCACAGGTACTGCTCCCCCTTGTGACGGTTTATGTTTATCTCATGTCTATGGGCAGGCTCGTTGTCTCTGCCGGCAGAGTAACCTTGTATATTCAATGATGGAGGGTTAGAACTTCTGATTTGGGAATGATTATTTCGGAGTCCGGGTGTGACGGGTTCTCTTTTTAAATGAGGATTCCTCTGCTGTGAGATGTCGGTAGAAGGAGAATGGGGGGGGGGGGGAGGTTTTTTTCTCTTGTCAGTGCGGTCAGATCAGGCAGCGCATTAGCGCGGTGTCTGTGTCCGATGATAACGCGGAGTTGTATTCAGGCTGAGTAAGCTTTGTTCTGACACACAATACAAAAATCGATGACCTTTCCTCGCGTCCCTCCTCCCCGAAGACAAAAGTGAGCGATCGGCAAAAAAATGGGGGAGGGGTCCAATTTCACCTTCCCGCTATGGAGGGCGCAAATCAAGAGCCGTATACAATCTGTATGGAAATATCTATTAATGCTGAATGAGGGACGTGACCAATTTCAAGGGTACGTAACCCCCCCCCCCCCCCCGGGAATGCACTTCTCCTATTGGCTCCCTTGTGATGTATTTACTGTACCATTGACATTGCAGGAAATGTATGTTGATCCTGCCAGAAATGTAGGGAGCTTCTTACTCTAATCTCCAATATCAGTATCATCAGGTCCACCCAGGTCACATTTCTGGACTCATGCCGCCAATGCCATATTGTGCTGCAGACAGTGCCACCCATGCAGCCAGTGCCATAATGTGCTTCAAACCGTGCCACCCATGCCGCCAATGGCATAATGCCATTGGCGGCATGGGTGGCACGGTCTGCAGCTCAATATGGCATTGGCGGCATGGGTGGCACTGTCTGCAGCTCAATATGGCATTGGCGGCATGGGTGGCACGGTCTGCAGCTCAATATGGCATTGGCGGCAAGGGTGGCACGGTCTGCAGCTCAATATGGCATTGGCGGCATGGGTGGCACTGTCTGCAGGTAGCACATGCGTTACTGCCCGTAACGCATATGCTGCCTGCACAATATGGCATTGGCGGCATAGCATGGGTGGCACTGTCTGCAGCACAATATTGTATTGGAGGCATGGGTGGCACTGTCTGCAGGCAGGGCCGGCCTTAGGTGTTCGGGCGCCTTGTGCGAGATAATCCTGTGACAGCCCCCCCCCCATCTTCACCCCTTGCCCCCTGGTCACCTAAACATACACAAAGAGGCTGTCCGGGGCCCCTCTATCCTTTTCCAGGAGCCTGGGGAGTGACAATGAGGAGGAAAAGGTGAGGCAAAAGTGAGCAGAGCCCCTAGGTGGCAGTGCGCCCTAGGAGGCTGCCTTCCTAATTCGCCTAGTGGTAGCGCCAACCGCCCAGCCCTGCTGTGACTTACATTATGCGAGCTGTGATGGCCGCACGGCGCCACCTGTTGCCCATGGTGCCCTGTGCGGCCGCACAGCTCGCACACCCCAAAGGCCGGCCCTGTCTGCAGGTAGCACATGCGTTACTGCCCATAACACATGTGCTGCCTGCAGCGACAGTGCCACTCATGCCGCCAATGCCGTAATGTGCTGCAGACAGTGCCCCCCATGCCGCCAATGCATATGGTGCTGCAGACAGTGCCACCCATGCCGCCAGTGCCGTAATGTGCTGCAGAGACAGTGCCACCCATGCCGCCAGTGCCATAATGTGCTGCAGAGACAGTGCCACCCATGCGGCACTGCCATTGGCAGCATGGGTGGCACGGTCTGCAGCACAATATGGCATTGGCGGCATGGGTGGCACTGTTTGAAGGTAGCACATGCATTACTGCTTGTAACGCATGTGCTGCCTGCACAATATGGCATTGGCGTGGGTGGCACTGTCTGCAGCACAATATTGTATTGGAGGCATGGGTGGCACTGTCTGCAGGTAGCACATGCATTATTGCCCATAACACATGTGCTGCCAATAACACACTCATGCCGCCAATGCGTTAATGTGCTGCAGACAGTGCCACCCATGCCGCCAGTGCCATATTGTGCTGCAGACAGTGCCACCCATGCCGCCAGTGCCATATTGTGCTGCAGACAGTGCCACCCATGCCGCCAGTGCCGTAATGTGCTGCAGAGACAGTGCCACCCATGCCGCCAGTGCCATATTGTGCTGCAGACAGTGCCACCCATGCCGCCAGTGCCATATTGTGCTGCAGACAGTGCCACCCATGCCGCCAGTGCCATATTGTGCTACAGACAGTGCCACCCATGCCGCCAGTGCCATATTGTGCTGCAGACAGTGCCACCCATGCCGCCAGTGCCATATTGTGCTGCAGACAGTGCCACCCATGCCGCCAGTGCCGTAATGTGCTGCAGAGACAGTGCCACCCATGCCACCAGTGCCGTAATGTGCTGCAGAGACAGTGCCACCCATGCCGCCAGTGCCATAATGCGCTGCAGACCGTGACACCCATGCCGCCAATGGCATAATGCTTGTAACGCATGTGCTGCCTGCACAATATGGCATTGGCGTGGGTGGCACTGTCTGCAGCACAATATTGTATTGGAGGCATGGGTGGCACTGTCTGCAGGTAGCAAATGCGTTATTGCCCATAACACATGTGCTGCCTGCAGCGACAGTGCCACTCATGCCGCTAATGCCATATTGCGCTGCAGACAGTGCCACCCATGCCGCCAGTGCCGTAATGTGCTGCAGAGACAGTGCCACCCATGCCGAGCAGTGCCATAATTTGCTGCAGACTGTGCCACCCATGCCGCCAATGGCATAATGCCATTGGCGGCATGGGTGGCACGGTCTGCAGCACAATATGGCATTGGCGGCATGGGTGGCACTGTTTGCAGGTAGCACATGCGTTACTGCCTGTAACGCATGTGCTGCCTGCACAATATGGCATTGGCAGCATGGCATGGTGGCACTGTCTGCAGCACAATATTGTATTGGAGGCATGGGTGGCACTGTCTGCAGGTAGCACATACCTCTCCTGCAGCTGCAAGAGAGCTCCAGCCCTCCTCTGGTCCTACTGCAGACCCTTACTTTTTGCTTTCAAGCAATGCATCCAGCTTCTTTTCAGCAGCAGCATAAGGAAAGGGGGGTACACTGTGATGTAAGGGAGAGTGGGGGACTCAACTTCTGATGGTGGGGGGGCTCTTGACATCTAATGTAAAGGGGAGGGGATGCCCTGGACATCTAATCTTGCAGATACAACCGGCCCTTTTGATGGCAATCCTAATGCTGATGCGGCCCACCATAAAATTGAGTTCGACCCCCCTGTGTTAGGCAGTCGGCAATGGGTATGGGAGCCACACCTGAATCCGGGGACAAATCCGGGGACTCACAGGCTCCGGGGATGAGGTCGACAAAATGGGGACTGTCCCCGGAAAACGAGGACGTCTGGTCAGCCTACTATTACTGCACTCACTGACACCAATGCTGCCCAATGATTTCTAATGGTGGCCTTGGGGTTGGAGAGGGAAACCATTTTTCATGTTTACGTTTAACACGAAGTGATCAGACAAGAGAAGTTCATTGTCGGGGTTTATATAAAACTCCAAACACTCAGCTTGACAATGTGACGGGAACTCTTCTTCTGCAGAACAATGGTGACATAACTCTGTAGTATTGTTATTATTCTATGAGATTGGGGGGGGGGGGGGGGGGGGGGGGTACAGCAGCGATTGTCCGGATGCATATTGAACGATCGATCTTTTGGTTGGCCCCGGGGCCCCCAGCAACATTTACAAAACACCTTTTAGATATTTAACAGCTTCCTGAACTGAACTTGTAAACAGCAGCTGACGGTGCAAATACCTCAAATATCTACAGTTCCTAATTCCGTCAGGAAGCCGCCCCCCCCTCTCCCCCAGACCTACCCGTGTCTTTACTGTGCCCCCTCAGTGTAACCAGATCCAAAGGGGGCGGGGGGCGCCTGCCATAAGGGGGAAGGAAGTCCAATTTAGTAGTTATTTATTTATTTATTTTTCCAAGTACGGCGGGGTCAGCGGAGGCGCTGGGCTGGCAAAGGAAATGAACAGTTTATTTAGGGGTAATAGATTTCAGGAAGTCTGCCTCTGTGTGTACACAGGACAGAGAGCCGAGCTGGAATGTTCTCCTATGGGGGGGGGGGGGGGGGATAAAGTAAAAAAAATAAAAAAGGAAAAGTCTGAAGGAAAGAATCAGTTTTAATAAAATATAATTAAATGTAAAAAAATAAGAGCAGTGTTCCTCTGGGGAGCCGAGAACAAGCTGAAATGTTCCGCCTATTAGTAGAGTAGCTCTCACCCACCAGCGAGGGGCGCTAGATTTGTCCCAGATTCTTCTCCCAAAGGCAGCCAGGCACACAGCAACAGTCACTCCTCCGGCTCAATAAACAGCCTAGGGCAGTGATGGCGAAACGTGGTGGATATTATCAATAAACTGTTTGAAATTGTCATACAAATATATATTTGAAACCAAATCTTTATTATTTTGTGGACATGACATGGTATGGGCGGATTTCTGCAGTCACAGGCTTTGTCACTCCCCCCCCTCCAGCCCGTGTATTAGATTGATGGAGGCTTCACCTCCCTGTTATTCTAAGTGTCCATGGAGTATCCCACAACTCCCTATGCCCTATTCATGTTATTCAGCTATAACTGAAAGGCAACCCTCTAGACCAGTGATGGGGAACCTTGGCACCCCAGATGTTTTGGAACTACATTTCCCATGATGCTCGTGCACTCTGCAGTGTAGTTAAGCATCATGGGAAATGTAGTTCCAAAACATCTGGGGTGCCAAGGTTCCCCATCACTGGTCTAGAGGGTTGCCTTTCAGTTATAGCTGATTAACATGAATAGGGCATAGGGAGTTGTGGGATACGCCATGGGGGAAAAAAGGACGTCTGCAGTCTTTATTTTTTTTCTGTTTTTTTTTTTGGATATACGTACGTTTTCTTCTTCAATTATGGGCACTGATATGGCGGCACTGGTGGGCACCGATGAGGTGGCACTGGTGGGCACCGGTGAGGTGGCACTGTTGGGCACCGATGAGGTGGCACTGATGGGCACCGATAGGCAGCACTGATGGGCACTGATAGGCGGAGCTGGTATGCTGCACTGACGGGCACTCATAGGTGGCACTGATGGGCACTCATAGGCGGCACTGATGGGCACTCATAGGCGGCACGGGCACTCATAGGCGCACTGGGCACTCATAGGCGGCACTGATGGGCACTCATGGGCGGCACTGATGGGCTCTCATGAGCGGCGCTGATAGGTGGGCACTGGGCATAGATGGGCACTAAGAGGTGGCACTGATGGACACTGGGTGGCACTGAGGGGTGATACTGATGGCATTGATAGGCACAGTCAGTGCCCATATTGCCAGTCAGTGCCCATTTGTGGGCACTGATTGGCATCAATTGCATCAATTGAATTTTTTTTTTTACTATTTGTGCTCTATTGAGCACTCCCTGGTGGTCCAGTGTGTGGATCCGAGGGGGGGGGGGCTGCGCTGATAAACAATCAGCACAAACCCCCCCTGTCAGGAGAGCCGCCGATCGGCTCTCCTCTACTCGCGTTACCGAGATCGGAGATGCAGGGTGTCAGACTGACACCCCGCATCACCGATCGCCGCAAAACATGAAATCCTGCAGGACGTCAATAGACGTCGAGTCAGAATTTCACAACCACTTCCCGGGCGTCAATCTCCTATTGACCGGGCGGCACCGGCAAAAATCCCATTCAAAACTTCCCTTGTGTATATGTAAATTATACAGCGTGTGTTTAGTATCTGCACCAACGTAATAAAAGGGCCCCAACGATAGCCAGCAGAAAAAATCTCAAAGAACCGCCCTGTGGCAAACCTAGCCACTTCTGGAACGCTGGACGTAACATGTCAAAAGGTTGTCTGTATTATATGCTATGTATTCTGCTGGGTCTTATGTGGGCATAGTAATTCATATGCTGGCAGCCGTAAGCCACTAGCATTCAAGTACTTAGTTTTATGTTGCCCAATCAGTGTTCGGCAGTTTTAGACCGAACTCCCACAACACATAACCCCAGACCCCAGCTATCAACCGACTTTTCCCTTGTGCAGCAATGCCTGATGGGAGAATTATCCAAACTGTTAAGTTCCCCATCTGGTCCTCCCTGTATTACCCCTGTTAAATCTATTTGGCTGTTTGGAAACCCCTTGCATGGGGAATTATATAAATATGGAAGCCTGTGAATAAAAAGTCTGTTGACTCTCAGAGCTGTGTGTTGTCCGGTTACTGAGGGAGATTTGGGACATTGCCTTACTTGTCAATGCTGACTGTGGATTTACCCTGGTTACCAGCGGAGATCGTGGAGTTTAATATTGCTCTCCGCTACATTTGGTGGCAAGCGACGGGATCCAACCTTACAGCCGATAAGCGCAATTCGTGCAATGTGAACTACCGATGTAAATGGAGACGGATTATTCTAGGCTAAAGCGGCAGACATTAAAGGAACTGCTAGAAGCCAGGGGTAAGGTAGCCAGCAACAAATCCAAAGCTGTACTAACTGCCGAGCTGATGGAGGGAGACAGAGCCCGCAGCGCTACACCACCAGCAGCCATGGAAGAAACCCTCTACCAGAGAGAAATGAGGACCAGGCTGGAATTTTTGCCACAGCCTATATCAGATGCCATGCTGCATATGGTAATGGCGAATGTGCAGGAGTACGTGATGGCACACAGTCCGCAGTATACACAGTCTCGAGCAGAATCCACTACTGGGTCACTCTACAACCAGGTAAAACCCCAAATTCCCTATCATGCCTTTAAAATGTTTTGCGAGGAGAAGGATGAGATTGATGGGTATTTACAGGATTTTGAGAGACTGTGTGATTTACATGACTTGGAACGGACAGTATGGGTCCCATTGCTAGCAGGCAAGCTGGCAGGTCGGGCAGCAGAAGCATATCGCGCTGTACCCAGTGAGGACAGCAAGGATTATGATAAAGTGAAGCGAGCGATATTAGAGAGATGATACGCCATTACTCCAGAGGCATACCGGCGCAAGTTTAGAAACCTGCGCAAACCAGAGAAGGATTCACATGCTGAATGGGCACACAAGCTGGACCAAGCTTCCCAAGGGTGGATACAAGCCAGCCAAGCCACTACTATGGAGGAATTGAGACAGTTAATGCTGTTGGAGCAATTCTTCAACGGTTTGTCCCCAGAGGCACAAGAATGGGTGCGAGACAGGAAACCTCTCACCCTAACCGAAGCGGCTCGATTAGCGGATCAGCATTTTGATGCAAGGAGACATCATGGGCCCCTAACCAAGAGTTATCCTCGACCCGCGGGACCACCCAGTACTCTACCATCCCCCGGTCTCACAGCCTCCCCTTTTCGTCAATCCCAAGGGACTTTACCACCACCCTCTAGATATAACGGACGTGCCAACATCCAATGCCACACCTGCAAACAGTGGGGACATATGGCACGCGAGTGCACCCAAAACCGGGGCAGACCCGCCTGGAACCAAGGCCGACCAAACCCGGCACCAAGGGCTGCTGCCCATCATTATCAACGGGAGCCGGCCACTCAAGAGATGTTGAGCATTCCAGCGGAAGAACCCCTGGGAATCTTGCATGAGGTGATGACAGTCCGAGCCACGGATAACCGGCAGCATCATCGACAGCCAGTGACCTTGGAGGGGAAAGAAGTCCAGGGACTTCGGGATTCAGGAGCTACTTTAACCTTGATAGCACCCCATTTGGTCCCTGACTCGGCACACACTGGCGGATCAGTGGCAGTACGAGTGGCAGGGGGAGCAGTGTACCGACTACCCATTGCCAAAGTACATTTGGATTGGGGTGTGGGAGGGGGGACGGTAGAAGTGGGCCTCATGCAAAATTTACCAGCAGATGTTATGCTGGGAAATGACTTGGGCCAGATGACCTCTGCTTTTTTACCCCAGGCCCCATACCAGGAAGCCCATCCAGTGACCACACGGCAACAGGCTCGCACCACGGTTCCACCGACACACTCTGAGGCTCCGGTAAGAGACCATGACCCCCACACGACACGTATGTCCTGGGATACCCCGACTAAGTTTGAGGCCGAGGTGAGGTCAGACCCCACGCTACAGGTATACAGGGACAGGGTACACGCTGACCAGGCTGGGCTAGAGGGGGAGCGGTACACCTGGGAGAAAGGGCTACTTTACCGCATTGCTGAAAGAGGAGTGGGAGGGTCGGCCACAGTAACGACTAAACAGTTAGTGGTTCCCCAGAAGTATAGGCAAGAACTGCTTCGGATTGCCCACGACATTCCCCTGTCTGGGCATCTGGGGATGACACGTACCCGATACAGGTTGACCCACGCTTTCTTCTGGCCAGGGATCTCCAAGGATGTGAGGCAATACTGCACCTCCTGTGACATTTGCCAGCGAGTAGGCAAGCGAGGTGACCGCCACAAAGCCAAGTTATGTCCTCTTCCCATTATTGAAGAACCCTTCAGTAGGGTGGCCGTAGATATAGTGGGGCCCTTACCAAAACCCAGTCCCTCCGGGAAAAGATATATTTTAACTGTAGTGGACTATGCCACCCGGTACCCCGAGGCTATAGCCCTCACAAACATTCATGCCGAAACTGTGGCAGAGGCCTTAATGAAAATATTTTCCAGGGTGGGGTTTCCCCAAGAAATCATATCCGATAGAGGCACCCAGTTCACCGCCGAGGTAACCCAACAACTATGGAAGATATGTGGCATTAAGCCAATAGTAAATTCGGCGTACCACCCCCAGTCCAATGGTCTATGCGAAAGGTTTAATGGTACGCTGAAGCAGATGCTCCGTACATTTGGAGAGGCTCATAAAGACTGGGAGCGCTTTCTACCCCATCTGCTCTTCGCTTATAGAGAGGTACCCCAAGAGTCAACAGGGTTTTCCCCTTTTGAATTACTGTTTGGGAGAAGGGTGCGAGGGCCACTAGACCTAATTAGAGAGCATTGGGAGGGGGAGAGTAGCCCAGACGGAACCCCTATTGTATCCTACGTACTGGAGTTCAGGGACCGTCTGGAGGCGCTAACCCAGGCTGTGCGCACCAACCTCCGGGCGGCCCAACAACGTCAGCGCCGCTGGTACGATAGGGGAGCCAGAGACCGCAGCTTTCAGGTGGGACAAAAGGTTTTGATTTTAAAACCGGTCCGCACAGACAAGCTGCAGGCCATCTGGCAAGGCCCATACCAGGTGGTGGAACAGAGATGTGATACCACCTATGTGATTGGCCCCTGCTCAGGGGTAGGGGAGAGACGCATGTTCCACGTGAATATGCTCAAACCATACCATGAGAGGATAGAGGACGTGGCCGCCATATGCGCTTCCGCTTTGGAGGATCAGGAGAATCTGCCACTACCTGACCTCTTAGAACAGGAGGGACAGACGGAGCCCTCCAAGGGGGTTCAGCTGGGGGAGCGGCTAAGCCCTCAGGAGCGTGCCCAGGTACAAGAGCTGATTGTAGCTAAAGGGGCTACCTTCTCCAATTTACCTGGGTACACTCCGCTGGCCACTCACCGAGTCGAGACCCCGGGACAGCTACCTATGCGGCAAACCCCATATCGTGTCCCTGAAGCAGTCAGGACGCATATGAAGACTGAGATTGACAAGATGTTGCAGCTAGGGGTTATCGAACCTTCCGATAGCCCCTGGGCATCGCCAGTAGTGCTGGTACCAAAGAAGGATGGCACGACACGTTTCTGTGTCGACTACCGGAGGCTAAATGACAAAACGGTGTCTGATGCCTATCCGATGCCCCGGATAGACGAGCTGCTGGATAAGATGGCACGGGGCCGGTATCTCACTACCATAGACTTATGTAAGGGATACTGGCAGATTCCACTGGCCGAGGAGGCCATCCCCAAGTCGGCGTTTGTCACCCCGTTTGGCCTGTATCAATTTCGGGTCATGCCATTCGGGATGAAGAACGCTCCGGCAACTTTTCAGCGGATGGTCGATCGGTTATTGGACGGATTCCAGGAATACGCATGTGCCTATTTAGACGACATCGCCATATTTAGCCAGACCTGGACAGAGCACCTACAACACATAGGGGCCATTCTAGATCGTATTGGAGAGGCAGGGTTAACACTGAAACCCAGCAAGTGTCATATAGGGATGGCTGAAGTGCAGTACTTGGGCCACCGGGTGGGGAGCGGGCGACAGAAACCCGAACCAGCTAAAGTTGAAGCCATAGCTAAATGGCCCACCCCCAGGACGAAAACCCAAGTGCTAGCGTTTCTAGGTACTGCGGGGTACTATAGAAAATTCGTACCCAATTATAGTGCCCTGGCCAAACCCTTGACGGACTTGACACGCAAGAACCTGCCCCGACAGGTTGTCTGGGCCCCAGAGTGTGATCAGGCATTCCAACAACTAAAGACTGCTCTAACTAATGCCCCTGTACTTGCTGCTCCTGATCCAACTAAAAGATTCCTTGTCCATACGGACGCTTCAATGTTTGGATTGGGAGCAGTGCTGAGCCAAGTGGGAGCCGATGGCGGAGAACACCCCGTAGCTTACCTGAGCCGAAAGTTATTGCCACGAGAAGTAAGCTACGCCGCCATTGAGAAGGAATGCCTGGCCGTGGTGTGGGCCCTCAAAAAGTTGCAGCCGTATTTGTATGGACAACCTTTTTCGCTACTCACAGATCACAACCCGTTGGTGTGGCTAAACCGTGTGGCGGGAGACAATGCCCGGCTGCTGCGCTGGAGTTTGGCGCTGCAGCCGTTTGACTTTACAATCCACTACCAAAACGGTAACGCCGACTGGTTATCTAGACAAACTGAACTTGAAAAGTGATCTGTGAGTACTTCCCCGGACATCCCCAAGCCGATCCGTTGGGATCAGACTGTGTATGCCGGCTTGGTTCTGGGGGAGCATTGTGGCAAACCTAGCCACTTCTGGAACGCTGGACGTTACATGTCAAAAGGTTGTCTGTATTATATGCTATGTATTCTGCTGGGTCTTATGTGGGCATAGTAATTCATATGCTGGCAGCCGTAAGCCACTAGCATTCAAGTACTTAGTTTTATGTTGCCCAATCAGTGTTCGGCAGTTTTAGACCGAACTCCCACAACACATAACCCCAGACCCCAGCTATCAACCGACTTTTCCCTTGTGCAGCAATGCCTGATGGGAGAATTATCCAAACTGTTAAGTTCCCCATCTGGTCCTCCCTGTATTACCCCTGTTAAATCTATTTGGCTGTTTGGAAACCCCTTGCATGGGGAATTATATAAATATGGAAGCCTGTGAATAAAAAGTCAGTTGACTCTCAGAGCTGTGTGTCGTCTGGTTACTGAGGGAGATTTGGGACATTGCCTTACTTGTCAATGCTGACTGTGGATTTACCCTGGTTACCAGCGGAGATCGTGGAGTTTAATATTGCTCTCCGCTACACGCCCCTCCCTTAATAATACAGTGCCATCATCCACATACAGAAATGAGGGGATAAAACGTAAATTAAACAGTGTGTGTTTAGTATCACTTTAATAAGACTTTCCTGAGCCCTTTATACACAAAAGTGGGGCACAGCCGCAAGTCTCTCCATGAAATATCTTCATCTCTTAGTTCTGCCATGCTCCATTCTCGGCTCGTCACTTTGCCCAGCGCAGTAAATATCAGACAGCTGCTTTATCTCCAGCACGGTGATAGCATTGCGTGGATAGTCCATGGCGGCCCCCGGGGCGGGGCGGTCTCATTTGGCGTTATCAGTGGGTGTGGTCGGGCCACCTGTGCAAAGTTCTAGAACAGATGATGAAAGGTTAACGTGCCACTTACATCACCTTCTGCTGAAACGGCGAGAATATAAAATACTCAGCCGCTAATTATTTCTGCTGCGTTGGCTTTTACTGATGAAAGATTTATATCTTCAGGTGCGTCCGAGCGCACGCAATTTGATGTGTTTCTGCGCGGCGCATTTTTGACAGCCCATTCATCTCAATGGGCTGCCAAGCGCACGGGAACGCACAAAAAAAAAAGTACAGCAGGCACCCTTTTTAACCCCTTCAATACCGGGCACTTTTACCCCACCTTCCTGCCCGGGCCAATTTTCAGCTTTTAGCGCTGTCACACTTTGAGTGACAATTACTCAGTCACGCAAAGCTGCATGATAAAAAAAAAAACATTTTTTTTACACAAATAGAGCTTTCTTTTGGTGGTATTTAATCACCACTGGGTTTAAAAAAAATTGCATAAATAAATACAATTTTTTTTAATAAAAACACGCATCTTTCTTTGTTTCTGTTTTAAAATCTTGCAAATAAATATTATTTTTTTATATAAATTGAGCCCAAAATGTATTCTGCTACATTTCTCTGGTGAAAATAACCCAAATCAGTGCATATTAGCAGTGGCGGCTGGTGCTCAATTTTTTTTTTTTTGGGGGGGGGCAAACAAACAAAAAACAAACAAACAATTGCAGACTCACTGTGCCCATCAAACGCAGCCACTGTGCCCATCAATTGTCGCCACTGTGCCAACAAATTCAGCCACTGTGACCATCAATTGCCGCCACTGTGCCCATCAATTGCAGCCACTGTGCCCATCAATTGTCACCACTGTGCCATCAAATGCAGCCACTGTGCCCATCAATTGTCACCACTGTGCCCATCAATTGTCACCACTGTGCCATCAAATGCAGCCACGGTGCCCATCAATTGTCACCACTGTGCCATCAAATGCAGCCACTGTGCTATCAAATGCAGCCGCTGTGCCCATCAATTGTCACCACTGTGTCCATCAATTGTAGCCACTGTGCCCATCAAACGCAGCCACTGGGCCCATCAAACACAGCCACTGTGCCCATCAATTGTAACCACTGTGCCATCAAATTCAGCCACTGTGCATATCAATTGTTGCCACTGTGCCATCAATTGTGACCACTGTGCCCATCAATTGCCGCCAGTTTGCCCCCTCAAAAACCTGTTATTCAGATGGCCGTCGCTCACCAGGGGGCCGGCCATCTGAATAGTGGGCGGCATCAACATCGGCGCCGGCGACAATACATAGATTCATGCAATGCATGAATCTATGTATTGTTTCAGTGGCGGTGCAGGAGCGAGAGAGGGGGGCGCTCCTGTGCCCACTATCGACGCACCGCCGCTGGGCGGTATGGACGTGATACAACGGCCTCCTCACTGCCTGTCAAAATGCTTACTGAAGAGCAATCCAAATGCAGTTTGCTTTTCAGAGTGCAACCCCTAGTGTAAATGAGGTCTGAGGGGGGCGCTCTCTGGTTATTTATTACCTTTGCACCATAAACATTGATGAGCTGGAGGCTGAACCCGTGACCCCTGCACTCGTTAAACCGCCTTTACTGCTTTTCAAACTCAAACTGGGAAGTTTCCATCCTCAGAGTTCTGAATATTCCGGTCTAGAGAGTAAAACATTGTTTATAAAAGGAACTACTTGTGTGTTTTTCTCTCTGCTACTCCGTGTGATGGAGATTATACAAGTTATTTCTATTGTTTAATACAATGGATAATGCCCAACTGAACCCTTGTGATTGATTACTTTAATCCAACCAAGCTGTGCTCATTATGAGGGGTTCCCACCATCCCTGTGCTGAGTTCTCAGGTCTGTACACCGGCTGTGCCCATTATGAGGAGTTCCCACCATCCCTATGCTGAGTTCCCGGCTCTGTACACCTGCTGTGCCCATTATGAGGGGTTCTCATCATCCCTGTGCTGAGTTTCCAGGTCTCTACACCCGCTGTGCCCATTATGAGGGGATCCCACCATCCCTGTGCTGAGTTCCCAGGTCTCTACACCCGCTGTGCCCATTATGAGGGGATCCCACCATCCCTGTGCTGAGTTTCCAGGTCTCTACACCCGCTGTGCCCATTATGAGGGGATCCCACCATCCCTGTGCTGAGTTCCCAGGTCTCTACACCCGCTGTGCCCATTATGAGGGGATCCCACCATCCCTGTGCTGAGTTCCCAGGTCTCTACACCCGCTGTGCCCATTATGAGGGGTTCCCACCATCCCTATGCTGAGTTCCCAGGTCTCTACACCTGCTGTGCCCATTATGAGGGGTTCTTACCATCCCTGTGCTGAGATCCCGGGTCTGTACACCTGCTGTGCCTCATTATGAGGGGTTCCCACCATCCCTGTGCTGAGAT
This sequence comes from Rana kukunoris, assembly GCA_029574335.1. NCBI lineage: Eukaryota > Metazoa > Chordata > Amphibia > Anura > Ranidae > Rana > Rana kukunoris. Next base: position 149,571,986 of record CM056060.1, read on the forward strand.
CCCGGGTCTGTACACCTGCTGTGCCCATTATGAGGGGTTCCCACCATCCCTGTGCTTAGTTCCTGGGTCTCTACACCCGCTGTGCCCATTATGAGGGGTTCCCACCATCCCTGTGCTGAGTTCCCGGGTCTGTACACCTGCTGTGCCCCATTATGAGGGGTTCCCACCATCCCTGTGCTGAGTTCCCCCGGGTCTTAACACCTGCTGTGCCCATTATGAGGGGTTCCCACCATCCCTGTGCTGAGATCCCGGGTCTGTACACCCGCTGTGCCCATTATGAGGGGTTCTCACCATCCCTGTGCTAAGTTTCCTGGGCTGTACACCCGCTGTGCCCATTATGAGGGGTTCCCACCATCCCTGTGCTGAGTTCCCAGGTCTGTAGACCCGCTGTGCCCATTATGAGGGGTTCCCTCCATCCCTGTGCTGAGTTCCAGGGTCTCTACACTCGCTGTGCCCATTATGAGGGGTTCCCACCATCCCTGTGCTGAGTTCCTGGGTCTGTACACCCGCTGTGCCCATTATGAGGGGTTCCCATCATCCCTGTGCTGAGTTCCCGGGTCTCTACACCCGCTGTGCCCATTATGAGGGGTTCTCACCAACGCTGTGCTGAGTTCCCGGTCTGTACACCCGCTGTGCCCATTATGAGGGGTTCTCACCATCCCTGTGCTGAGTTCCCGGGTCTGTACACCCGCTGTGCCCATTATGAGGGGTTTCCACCATCCCTGTGCTGAGTTCCCGGGTCTGTACACCCGCTGTGCCCATTATGAGGGGTTCCCACCATCCCTGTGCTGAGTTCCCGGGTCTGTACACCCGCTGTGCCCATTATGAGGGGTTCCCACCATCCCTGTGCTGAGTTCCCGGGTCTGTACACCCGCTGTGCCCATTATGAGGGGTTCCCACCATCCCTGTGCTGAGTTCCCGGGTCTGTACACCTGCTGTGCCCATTATGAGGGGTTTCCACCATCCCTGTGCTGAGTTCCCGGGTCTGTACACCCGCTGTGCCCATTATGAGGGGTTCCCACCATCCCTGTGCTGAGTTCCCGGGTCTGTACACCCGCTGTGCCCATTATGAGGGTTCCCACCATCCCTGCTGGAGCACCCAAAGGGAGGGGACTGATTTCTTCATGAATGGGCTGTAAATATCCAAAAGATATGATGGGATTATTGGAATATTTTAGGCAGTCATGTGACACCAGAATGGACCTTTGATGGGACGTTGTTCCATTCTCCCGATATTCGCAGCCTGAGAACCAAAATAGTTCAGCTCACCTGTCGCTGCAACATAAAAAAGAGTGGCATTTTCTATGAAGAAAGCGATTGATGGGCGTTCCCCGAGAAATTCAGGTGAAATGTCAAAGTCATGGAAAGTCTCCGTCAGCTCTAATCCTTATCTGTACCCGGAGTTTTCACACCGTATTTGAGCCGTGGATTTTATTTTTTATTTTTATTTTTTATTCTTTATTTTATAGGATAAAGTATCCATTGAGAGCCAGAGCAGTGGATTTTTCAAACGCAATTTTTTGGGGGGGAAAAAACAGTAGCACTTTGAATTTTTTTTTATTTATTTTGTTTATAATTTATATATTTTATATAATATAGATATAGATATAGATATAAATATTTTATATTTCCTCTACTGATTACATTTTTAAATCTTTGCATACATTATTTTTTATTAAGATTACTGATTTGTTTTATTTATATTTTTATACAGTGTTTTTAAATTTCCATCACTGGTTACATTTTTAAATATTTGTATACAATACTTTATATTACTGATTACATTTTTAAAACTTTGTAAGCAATGTTTTACATTTCCGTTACTGATTAAGTATTTTATTTGTAAACAATGGCCCAGATTCACAGAGCGATTACGCGTGCGCAACTGCTGTTGCGCGTGCGTAAGTCTAAATGTGCGCGTGCGTATAGTTGCACGCGATTCACAAAACAATATACGCCAGAAATCTACTTTTTTGGTCCGGCGTAATTGAGTTAGACATTCGCTTCCCTTCGCGCAAAACTGCGCTAGACACACCATTGATTTGCTAGTCAAATATGCTAATGAGGGAGTTACGGGGATTCACAAAAAAACGCAGTTGCTGCGCAGGCTACGCGATGTGCGCAACAGCAAAATGTTCTGTCTAAAGTTAGAGCACCTAAAAGCTGGTCTAAATTTTGAAAAAAAGTCTAATTGTCAGATAAAGCAACACTGTTAGTGAGGAGTTCAGCAGTCACACGTGTTGCCCAACAATCTGTATGCCAACATGCCAGGGGCATCGTCGCGCATAGCTATACTACTGACTTTAGATGAACAAAGAAGGAGGAGGGCACGGAGGAGGGCACTAAGGAGGGCACGGGAGATGTTTTTTTTATTTTTTTTATTTGCTTATATAAAATTTACAATTTAAATTAATCTTATACAATATTCTTATCTGATACAAGCCCCTCACTCTTTACTTGATATATCACACACGCATAGACATCTTTGGCATGAGAGATTCTGAGGTGTCTCGCATCTTCAGATTCACCCTCATGCCATCATGGAATTACCACAACCTTGCAGGAGGACATCACCAGCCCAACACATGGCACCACCCATGACACCCATGACAGCTACATATACAATCAGAGCCCCATCCCCACAGATTTCGAACAGAACATGTATGGGGACAGCTGGCTGGTTGGTGAGTGACATGGGAGTCAGGCATGACTATCCCCTCCCGTGATGCACACCTCACAAGGGGCACATGCACTACTAACATCCTCCTGTCTTTTCCCTTCAGGGTGACTCTGCATATGCACTGGTACCCCATCTCATGACCCCATCTCATGCCAGCTCACATTATGCATCTTTGCACGTTAAACACACACATTAATCATGGCACAATGAGAATGCATGCATGCACACCACTATGGTCCCTAGCACACACACCCCACATCCTCATCACATTGGATTGGCACCAGTCCACCATGCAGGACTTGTGAGCTGCAACGCCATGCCACGGCTCCAATTATGTCACTGTACATTCATACACCATTCACACAGACCTGGTGATCACTTCTCCACCACAAATGAGGGTGACACCCCTTTTCCCGCAGGAATATCACCCCCACATTCCAAAATCATACACAAACAGAACCAAAAAAAATAAATAAATGACGAGCAAAAATAAAAAATGCCCAGCAAAAATATAATTTAAACAAAATAACAACAAAGAAAACACATAAAAGACAAAAATCACTCTGCAAAACAGTCCTCAAATATCTCAAAGACACGTCACAAACAAACAAAAGCACCTTGCTGTATAGAAAGGGATACAAAGGGATGTATTTTTGCAAAGGAAGTGCATTTGTGTCTGTCTATTTATGCTGTCTGCGTAGTTCATAAAGTTGCCCTAGTCCATTTCCAATTTCACTGATTGCGCCGCTCCCGAGTTGTGAGCATGCGCACAACGGAGCTGACATGGTTTCCTTCACGCGCGCATGCGCGAGTCGGCCGGCCCTTCATTTGCATGGGGTCACGGCTCATTTCAATGTAACACGCCCACGTCCCTCCCAATTTGTATTACTCCTCCTTACGCCTCCGGAAAAAACCTTACGCTTGCGCAATCTCTGGCGCAAAAGCTACGTGAATCGCGGGATTACGCGGCTAGATTGCGCAAGTCTAACGGAAAAGTGGTGCGCTACGCCGGACCGATAATGCGCCGATCTACGTGAATCTGGGCCAAAGTATTGTATACAAAGATTTAGAAATGTAATCAGTAATGGAAATATAAAATATTGTTTACAAATAAAATACTTAATTAGTAACGGAAATGTAAAACATTGCTTACAAAGTTTTAAAAATGTAATTACTAATAGAAATATAAAGTATTGTATACAAATATTTAAAAATGTAACCAGTAATGGAAATGTATTTTTTTTTTAAATAATCAGTAATGTTAATAGAACATAATGTATACAAAGATTTATAAATGTAATCAGTAGTGGAAATATAAAATATTGTATACAAATAATAAAAAATGTAATCAGTAATAGAAATATAAAATATTCTATAAAAATAATAATAATAAAGGAAATCAGTAATGGAAATATAACATATTGTTTAGAAATAAAATACTTAATCAATTACAGAAATGTAAAGCATTGCTTACAAAGTTTTAAAAATGTAATCAGTAGTGGAAATATAAAGAATGGTAAACAAATTTTTAAAAATGTAACCAGTAATGGAAATATAAAATATTGTATAATGTATATAATCAGTAATGTTAATATAAAATAATGTATACAAATACTTATAAATGTAATCAGTAGTGGAAATATAAAATATTGAATAAAAATAATAAAAAATGTAATCAGTAATAGAAATATAAAATATTGTATAAAAATAATAATAAAAAAGGAAATCAGTACTGGAAATATAAAATATTGGCCCAGATTCACAGAGCAATTACGCCTGTCTAACTGGTGTTAGACAGGAGTAATTTCAAATTTTGCGCGCCGTATCACTAGTTTGAATCCTCAAACCATGATACGGCGGCTTCGGGCTTCGATCCGAGAGGCTTACATCCTCGTAAGCCTTCGGATCTACGCTGCGATATATTTGCGGCCGCTGGGAGGAGTTTGCGTCGTTTTCATGCGTCGGGATATGCAAATGACTTTTTACGGCGATCCACGAAGGTACGAGTGTCCCTCGCAATCGCCTACGTCATTTTTTGGCTACGTAATGTTAGAGGAGCTTTTTGCTGGTCTAACAGTGCGTAACCCATGTAAAGTATGGCCGTCGTTCCCGCGTCGATTTTAAAATATTTTTTTTTTTTTAACGTAACTCGTTCGGGAATAGGAATGTACGTAAACGACGCTACTACGACGTGACGACGTGTTTACGCGCAATGCACGGCGGGAAATTTGGGAACGGAGCATGCGCAGTTCGATCGCCGCGGGAACGCGCCTATTTTAAATGCTTCACGCCCCCTACTCGCGCAGATGGATTGCGACGGGAGAAATACACTACGCCGCCGTCGTTTACTGGACAAAATCTACCTGAATTCCACGTAGAGCCAGGTAAAAAACGGCGGCGTAGTGTATTTCTGATACGCTACGAGAATCTAATTCTCTGTGAATCTGCCCCTTTTAGACCTTCAATAAGCTCAGAATAAATATGTTCAGTGAGAAGACAGAATTACATGGAATGGAAAATTCTCGGATCAAACACGTCCGTCACATGCGGGTGGAAAGTCCCTGTCGCTGTCCTGTCAGCGGGACTTTTCACAAGCGTTCGTGCGAGGAACATGCACAACGCAAGCCGTCCGTCAACAATTCGCTTTTCTCCTCCGCAGAGGTGCCAACCCAATAAAAAAACAAAAAACAAAAAAAAACAAAAAAAAAAAAACACAATAACACGATTTTCTTTTAAATAAATGTTTTATTTAATATATTACTGGAAACAAAAATATACAAACGTAGAGACAAGACGCCTCCGGAGAGGACGAATTTTACAAGGGTTCCTGGTTGATTTAAATAGCGCACACGTTCTCTTCTGGAAACCAGCACAAGATTGGCTCCCGCTAAGGAGGGCGGAGGGGAAACGCCGAAAACCCCTCCCCCGCAGAACCAGTTCATTCATGCCACATTCGCACGTTCACACGCAAAAACAGTGTAAAAATAACATTCTTTACAATATTTTATTATACAGAAAGTCAGGTGAATAATAGACACGTACAAATATCGATTGGCTTTAAAAGGCGGCGGGCGCCACCCCGCGGATTATCGGTGGAATTAAGGACTATCAGGCCAGCGATCGGGCTTACTCGAGAAAGGGGGGGCAACCCGAGCCAAAACCACCAGAGGGCGCCTCACTGGTATCTGATCAGTTATAGATCAATAGTGATTGGTTAGTAGGGGATATGATGTTAAATTCTGATTGGCTGGTAGGGGTGATGATACAAAATTTTAATTGGTTGGTAGAGGTTATGATGGTAGATTCTGATTGGTTGGTAGAGGTTATGACAATAATTGTTACATTTTATGACAATAAATTCTGATTGGTTGGTAGGGTTATGATGCTAAATTCTGACTGGTTAGTAGGGGCTATGACAAATTCTGATTGGTCAGTAGGTTTTATGATAATAAAATGTGATTGGTTGGTAGGGGTTATGATGGTAGATTCTGATTGGTTGGTAGGGTTGTGATGCTAAATTATGATTGGTTGGTAGAAGTTATGATGCTAAATTCTGACTGGTTGGTAGGGGCTATGACAATAACTTCTGATTGGTTGGTAGGGGTTATGATACTCATTTTTAATTGGTTATCAGGGGTTTGCCCTTTGCTTTCTTGAATAAGCCGGGTAGTAGTCCTCAAAGGCACAGGGATATATGGTAGCACAAAGGCAGCAGCTGATCTCCTTATTGCCCCAAAACTAGAAAAAAAACCATTATATATTGCCATTAAGTTAAAAGTGGACCTGTCTAGTGCAGCCTTACTCAACCAAGGTGCCACCCTAGGGTACCATCTAGTTTCGTCAGGGTTACTGTCAAAGGTGAATTAAAACGAAAAGAAAAATGTCTACAAACCAGCCCTTCTTCTCCGAGGTGCAGTCTAAGTCCCTCAGGGGTGCTACCAGCCGAGGATCCCAGGAGGCATCATTGACCATATAAGGTCATGACCATATTTGACCAATAACGTTATCTGGATCCCCTGGCTGATAGCACCCCTGAGGGAACTAGACAGCACCTTGGTGGAGAAAGGCTGTCTTGTAGACAGGAATATGGTAATGACCATATTGATCAATGATGTCAGCCAACATGCCAGGCCACTTTGTTTACATTTAGCTGCCGGTCGTGGTGACAGTCCAACGGGATCAGATCATCTCAACTGGTCGTCATGTTTTATTTCGGCTGGACCTCGGATGCCATTGATGGTGATGGATGATGGCCCCACACTGCTGGGCAATGTACACCGTGGGCCATTTGTGGGGGGTTTTATGGGCCCCTCAGGTCCTTTCCCATGTTGGGGGCATGTTTGGTTGGGGGTGGCGAGCAGGGGAGGGTGCATGCTCCCTTTCCTGGCCAGCCAGGTCCTGGACTGGATTTTGGGTGCCCCACCCCCACACAGTTTTTTCTTACCTTAAAGAGGAAGTAAACCCTTATGGGTTTAATGAAGGATGAAAGTTTGGCTTTTATTTTTTTTTGCCATTTATTTTTTTACATTTTAGACTGGGGTCCCTCAAGATTTTGAATACCGGAAATGGTTCTGTGGAGTGGTTTGGCTTGAATTTATTTTGCATTTCTTTCTTTACATTTTAGACTGGGGCCCCTCAAGATTTTGAATACATATAAACGGTACCAGAAATGACCAATGGTTAAGAAAGGCTGTTCTAGTGTACACGCCGAAGGCAGCCATTTTGAACCCTAGACCATCAGGCTGATGACATCATATAGCGCCAAATGTTCCCGATTTTGGTCAGATGGACCTGTTTTTTTGAAGGCCTAAGATGACGCACCCTCGGCTGGAGGTGGATCAGTTCTGCTTTAAGGCATAGTTCCCTCCCCCCCAAGATCAAAAGGCAGCTGAGGGTACACATACTCCTTAACCGCCATACTTTAAACCACAGTGCATCAAAAGCAATCCCCCATTATAGCCATGATCTTCAGAAGGCTCTCGATTGAGAATCCTCCTGGTTACCACGGCCAACAAAATGCCGCCCTTTCCTCGGACACTTTGACAGCTCCATGCTTTAGGGAAACCCAACTGTTCAAAATGGCTGCCTTCAGCGAATGACGCCTTCGGAAAAGGAAAGACTGTGCAAACAAAGCCTCAGCCGCGAACGGCTGCAAAATGTAACGCCATGGTAACCTGCCGTTGACTAAACTTGACCTTCTCGTTGACAGCTGACCCTCCATGAGTTTAATTGGCTGCTGCAGGATCCTTGGGGGGGGGGGGCGTCAGGAGGGGCCATTTACATTTTCCTAAGCCTTCGGCCTGGTATAGAGCAGTCCCTGGGAAGGTTGTTCGTGGCGGCCGTGGCTTCGTACAAAGAACGCTCCATAGTCACAAGTCCGATAAGTCATTGATGCCGCCGATTCCTCAGGAGGGTGAATTGCAGCTTGTCGTAAGATCCGGGGCTCACCATTGGTTGTACGGAGAGTTTGGCTAAATCAGAAAGGGAAAAAAAAGAAATTAGGCTTGTGATGAGCGGTAAGTGTTGGTTGGATACCTACCTAGGCTTATAGGATGGAGAGTAGGGGGGGGGGGGGGGGCAGACAAGTGGTAGAGCACTTAACAACCTAATATAAGAACACACCCAACATACTATGATCTCCTATTCTGCTGTAGATATTCTACCCACCAAAATAATAATTGCTCCTATATATATGTGTGTATATATATATATACAGAGCTTTTTTTCTCAGAAGATAGGTGCAGGAACTCAACCACGACCCCGTTCAGATTTCACAAACAGTAGAAGGGTCTTAAAGGGGCATTAAATACCAGAATTGCAATACATACAGAGTGCAGAGTTCAGGGGGGTTTACTCACAGAGTGCAGAGCTGTCACTTGTAAACACAGAAACCAGACTTCTGTGTTTACAAGTGATTGTGGTGAGCAGGCAAGAAAAGGTCTGGGCCAAAGGTGGTGGAACTGAGTTCCCCCAGAAAAAAAGCCCTGTATATGTATATATATATATATATATATATATATATATATATAAATATGTATTTATTTATTTATTATTATTATTATTTTATTTATTTATTTTCCCCTTATTTGTTTGTTTTGCTGGTTTCATTTCTTGTATCACTTCTCTTTTACATAACATCTTCCTTCTTTTTTTTTTTTTTTTTTTTTTTTTACCCAAAATGTAAAAAATAAAAATAAAAAAAAATAGAACAATTCTCAGTAACTGGAACCTTTCTTCATCTGCAGTAAAACAGTATTTGCCGCCGCAACTTAGAGACGCAAGTGCCGTATTCTCAAAGCACTTGCGTCCAGAGTTGCGGTGGCCTAGCCTAAATGGCCCGGCGTGAGCCCAGGTAATTCAAATGTGGATGAGGTGGGCGTGTTTCATGTAAATCAATCATGACCCCACGTTTTTTACTTTTTTTGAACTGTGCATGCGCCGTCCGTGGACGTATCCCAGTGCACATGTTCCAAATTACGCCGCAAATGCTCCAAATTACGCCGCAAATACATTGGTTTCAACGTAAACGTAACTTACGCAAAGCCCTATTCGTGAACGAGTTACGCAAACGGCGTAAACGACGGAGAAAAACGACGCTGTCCCGACGTCCATACTTAACATTGCATACGCCGGACCTACGCAACGTTACCCCCTCATATATCAGGGGTAAGTTTACGCTTACGCAAACGACGTAAACTACGACGAGCGGGCGCAAATACGTTCGGGAATAGGCGTATGTAGCTCATTTGCATATTCAACGTGGAAATCGACGGAAACGCCACCTAGCGTCCAGCGTAAATATGCAACTTTGATACGACTGTGTAAGTGACTTACGCCAGTCGGATCTGAGGCATATCTATGCGTAACTGATTCTAAGAATCAGGCGCATAGATCCGACGCCGCAAAAACAGAGATACGCCGTCGTATCTCCTTTGAGAATCTGGCCCTCTGCCTTTATATTGCTTTTATACAGGTTTTACATCAATAAAAAAAAAAAAGCTGGTTATTTTTAAAACACCCCATGTCAGTGGTAGGTGGTTTGTTTCAACTCTCTTAGGCTGGATTCACACCTATGCATTTTGCTTTTGAGCATTTTTGCAGTGCTTGCTGCGTTTTTCGACACACGTGTTTACCGCGATTTGTGTCTTATATATATATATAAGATATTTTTAGCCGCCAATTTATTAAATTTTTTTACATACAACCAGCAATAAACAGGTAAAAAAAAAAAGAAGCAAACCGCAAATTGTGGCAAAGTCACAGTAATAAAGCCGTACTTGCGATTTGGATTCAGAAAAAATGTTAGAAAATGTCCCAAAAAACGTGTGAATGGAGCCTGCATGGAGTTCTGTTGAAAAATAGCAGACTTACTGGCTGGGTTCACACTGGTGCGATGTGAGAACCCTGCGAATCCACTGCGGGTTCCCGCATCGCACCCGACTCGCATGGCAGTTCACACTGCCATATGCAAACTGCTGGGGAATGTCAATACTTTAAAAAAATTGTTAATGACACCCCCCATTTCAGCTCACGTATCGCACTGCGAACTGTCAGTTTGGACATGAATCGGATCGCCTAGGTGTGAACATCCATACGATCTTATTCTGGTGCGGACCAAAAAAAGGATCCTGTGCGAATTTCAGCAATTCTATGTGTATGACTGCATTGCGGTGCGAATCACATGCGATTTTGCACCACGCAGCAGTGTAAAACCGGCCCTTACTGGCAGGATCACCAGATGGAAATACAATGGCAAGAAATAGTATGTGAACCCTATTGGAATGATATGGATTTCTGTACAAATTGGTCATAAAATGTGATCTGATCTTCATCTAAGTCACAACAATAGACAATCACAGTCTGCTTAAAATGATAACACACACATGATAGACAATTTGTCTTACCGTGAACTGATGAACAGCAAGGCTTTTGGAGATACTTTTATAACTCTTTCCAGCTTTATGGAAGTCAACAATTCTTAATCGTAGGTCTTCTGAGAGCTCTTTTGTGCGGGGCATCATTCACATCAGGCAATACTACTTGTGAAAAGCAAACACAGAACCGGTGTGTGTTTTTTTATAGGGCAGGGCAACTGTAACCAACACCTCTCATCTCATTGATTGGACTCCAATTAGCTCTAGGAGATGTCATTAGTCTAGGGTACAGGTGTCAAACACAAGGCCCGCGGGCCAAATCCGGCCCTCCAGGCCATTTCATGTGGCCCTCGCACCTCTCCTGCAGCTGCAGGAGAGCTCCAGCCCTCCTCTGGTCATCCTCAAGACCATTACTTTCTACTTTCAATCAATGCATCCAGCTTCTTCCCAGCAGCAGTATAAGGAAAGGGGGGTGCACTGTGATGTAAGGGAGAGTGGGGGACTCAATTCTGATGGTGGGGTGGCTCTTGACATCTAATATAAGGGGAGGGGATGCACTGGACATTTAATCTTACAGATATAACCGGAGGGCAATCATAATGTTGATGCGGCCCACAATGAAATTGAGTTTGACACCCCTGGTCTAGGGGTTCACATACTTTTTCCACCTGTACTGTGAATGTTTACATGGTGTGTTCAATAAAAACACGGTAACATTTAATTCTTTGTGTGTTATTAGTTTAATCAGACTGTGATTGTCTATTGTTGTGACTTAGATGAAGATCGGATCACATTTATGAACAATTTGTGCAGAAATCCATATCAGTCCAAACGGGTTCACATACTTTTTCTTGCAACTGTAGATGGTTTCTTTTTCAGGCTTTCTTTCTTCTAAGGATGGGTGAGCTGCAATAGAATGCATGTTTGCTTTTGGTGTTTAATAAGGAGTTAAATAAATTACATTTTTATATTTATTTTAAATCATAACAAGCCAATCGCTATCTATGCAGCTGGGGGTTATACCTGTCCGTTGTTTGCGTTTTGGCGGTTTTGCGCGGGGTAGGCGTCCTCGGCCCGCAGTGTGGAGTTTCCGCTGGTGACTGGGTGGGTGTTGGCAGTGGCTCTGGGGATGATGATGTCATACGGGAGTTCGGACTGTCAACAAAGACAAGAAAAAAAGATTTAATACGGCCAAAGGCGTATCCATCGATCACAAATCAATAACTATTCGATGAGTCGCACTAAAGACAGACACAAGACACCCGCCCCCGTTTGGAAGAATTTGACTGAAAGGGTAGTTGATGCTTGGAATAAACTTCCGGCAGAGGCAGCGAGACAGTCAACAGTAAATGGCTTCAAAAATACTTCAGACAAACATGGATCAATACTCAACTAAGCTAAAAAAAAAAACACACACACAGCAAAAAAAAAAAAAAACACAGCCAAAAAACAGAACAACAAAAAATTAAAAAAACAAAACAAAAAAACAACCAAAACAAAACCATGCACACCGATCCTGCCAGAAGAGCAGTATAAAAAAAAAAAAAAGAATAATACAATAATAAAGAAATATTTAAAAATGGTTAAAATAAAAAAATATATTATAATAATATTTAAAAAAAAAATTCTAATGTTTTTTCTAATTATTATATATTTTTTTATTTTGATGTAATTTTTATTTATTTCTATCTATCTATCTATCTATCTATCTATCTATCTATCTATCTATCTATCTATATATATATATATATATATATATAAACAAATATACACTGACACAAATAAAAAATATAAAATAATAATAATTGAAAAAAATATATATCTTTTCATGTGACAACACTGAGGCCTCGTACACACGATGAGATATGTCCGCTCAAACTTGTCCGACGGACAGTTTAGAGCGGACATGTCTCATCGGATTTCGGTCCGATGGCGTGTACACACCATCGTATCAAAATCCCCGCCGGCAGACAGCGTGGTGACGCGGCGGTGACGTTGACGCCGCCACGTCACCGCTACGTCACCGCACCAGGAAGTAAACACTTCCGCGCGCATGCGTCGGATCCATTCACAGGAAACGACGCATGTGCGGGAGGATATGTCCGCTGGTTTCCCGTACTAACCAGCGGACATATCCGACGGACAGGTTTGTAGCGGACACATTTCAAAGCATGCTTTGAAATTTGTCCGATGGACAAACCTGTCCGCTAGCCCGTACACACGATCGGATCGGATCCATCGGACCGTTTTCAGCGGACATCTCCGCTCGTGTGTACGCGGCCTGAAGAAATTACACTTTGCTACAATGTAAAGTAGTGAGTGTACAGCTTGTATAACCGTGTACATATGTAAAAAAAATATATATATAATAATAATTGAAAAAAAAATATATGTATATACAGTATCTTACAAAAGTAAGTACACCCCTCACATTTTTGTAAATATTTTATTATAGAAAAACATGAAAAGGGAGAATAATAATTAAAAGATATATATATATATAGAACAAAATATTTACAAAAATGTGAGGGGTGTACTTACTTTTGTAAGATACTGTGTGTATATATAAAAAAAAAAAATATATATATATATATATATATATATATATATATATATATATATATATATTTTTTTTTCAATTATTATTATATATTTTTTATTTTTATATATTTTATATATTTATATATATATATATATATAAAATATATCAAAATAAAATATATATAATAATAATTGAAAAAAAAAAATATATATATATATATATATATATATATATATATATATATATATATATATATATATATATACACATATACACAGTCTTATATATATATATACATATACACAATCTTACAAAAGTAAGTACACCCCTCACATTTTTGTAATTTTGTATATATATATATATATATATATATATATATATATATTGATATATATATAGAATAAAATATTTACAAAAATGTGAGGGGTGTACTTACTTTTGTAAGATACTGTATATACATATATATTTTATTATTATATATTTTTTATTTTGATATATTTTATATATTATTTATATATATATATATATATATATATATATATATATATATATATATATATATATATATAATTGGAAAAAAAAAGTGTATATATATATATATATATATATATATATACACACTGGGGCAGATTCACGTAGATCGGCGCATTATCATTCCGGCGTAGCGCACCACTTTTCCGTTAGACTTGCGCAATCTAGCCGCGTAATCCGGCGATTCACGTAGCTTTTACGCAAGAGCTTGCGCAAACGTAAGGTTTTTTCCGTAGGCGTAAGGAGGAGTAATACAAATTGGGAGGGACGTGGGCGTGTTACATTGAAATGAGCCGTGACCCCATGCAAATGAAGGGCCGGCCGACTCGCGCATGCGCGCGTGAAGGAAACCATGTCAGCTCCGTTGTGCGCATGCTCACAACTCGGGAGCGGCGCAATCATTGAAATTGGAAATGGACTAGGGCAATGTTGTGAACTACGCAGACAGCATAAATAGACACACACAAACGCCCTTCCATTGCAAAAGTACATCCCTTTGTGTCCCTTCCCATTGAATCAAGTGCTTTTGCTCTGTTGTTCGTTAGAGTGTGTTTTGTAGTTGTCAGATTAGTGTTCTGTGTGATCTTGTGCTTGTTGGTAGTTTTGTGAAAGTGTATTTTGATAAGTGTTTGAGACTGTTTGTTTGATTGATAGATTTCTGAGCGTTTGTTTTCTTGCTTTATTTTTTCATCTGATTTTTTTTGTGTGTGTTTCTTGCTGAGTGCTAGTGTGATTTTTGGCTGTTCTTTTTCTCTTTGTGTGTGTTCTTGTCTGATTGGTTGTGCTTGTATTTGTGACAGATTTTTGGTGACTGCTAGTGAGTTTGTTTGGAAGTATGACTGAGAGAAAAAGAAAGCTTAATTTTACTGTGGGGGAAAAAAGAATTCTTGCCCGGGCCATTACCGACTATGGGCGTTTTCTCCACGGCCCGCAGAGTGCCACCACCACCCCGGCCAGGAGGAGGGAGATATTGGATATAATCACGGAGCAGGTCAATTCATCGGGGGAGGGGGAGACACGGACCCGCTCTGGGATAGAAAAGAAAATAAATGACCTCCGGCGTGAGGTGAAAAAAAAACTGGCCGCAATAAATGCCCATGCCAGGGGCACAGGAGGGGGCCCACCATGCCGGGTTAGATTTTCAGAGACGGAGCGTGTGGTGGCCCTGACCTTTCACCGGCATGAAGTGGAGGGCCTGCCAGGCTTTGACACAAGTCCGGTCCCCGCGGTGCCAGGTAAGGTTTTTATTTCTCTCAGGTGTGTAGCATGTGTGGGGGAGGGGGTGAAAGGGAATATGTGGCAAGTGTGTGGATCCTCCAACCTGTGAATGTTTTGTGTCATCCACAGCTGTGCAGGAGGGTGCAGGGCCATCTGGACTGACCGCTCCAACCCCAGGACAGCAGCCTAATGAGGCCCCCCCAACAAGGCCAGAGTCCGCAGAGGAGGAACAAGAGGAGGGGGAGGATCATGCGGAGGACGATCATGAGGAGGAGCAGAATCATGAGGAGGAGGAGTCCATGGAAGGCACTGGCCCTTTGGTTTCTGCGGACTCTTCCCCTCTGGCTGCAAGAAGCCTGCCCTCCCTAAGGGTCAGCCCCCCCCCCTCCTCCCCCAACATGGCTCCCCTCACAAGGGCCTCCCCTTCTCCCCGGCCACAACCATCAGCTGGAGCCAGGAGGTCATCCCCAAGCACCAGGGGGGCGCCCAATCTCATGCCCGCCTGTCTGAGAAGGAACCTGGCCACCCAGACCCGCCTTCTGAGACAGCTCTGCCAGACTATGGGGCGGGTGGATCAGAGCCTGTCCTCCATTAATGATAGCCTGGGTAACCTGGACTCCCACTCCCGGGCCTCCACAACCTGCCTAAATGACCTGCAAACTACAGCAGCAGGCGTTGGGCAGGATGTGAGGGCCCTTACCCAGGCTATCCAGGGCAACACGGCAACACTTGGTGCTGCCCTGGACAGAATAGCCGTGGCCTTGGAGGGCAGGCCGCCAGGTGGGCAGATCTCAGGGGCTGCTCCTCCTTCCCCGGCTTTTCCCCTCCCCCATGCGTCTCCCCTGAGGGTCCGGGGCCGTGGCCGGGGGCGCCCCAGGCGTGGCTCAGGCAGAGGGCAATAATTTTTTTTTCCCCCTTTTGTTTGTTTTGAAAGCTTTTTTATTTTTGTTCTCTGCTTTTTTTTGTTTTTTCTAAGCATTTTTTTTTTCAATGCATTTTTGTTTGTTTGACTTTTTTGGCATATTTTGGGTTGTGAATGATGTTTGAATGTGGGGGTGACATTCCTGCTGGAAAAGGGGTGTCACCCTCAATTTTGGTGGAGAAGGGTTCCCCAGGACCAGGGAGAAGTGATTCCCAGGTCCGTGTGAATGGTGTATGAATGTACAGTGACATAATTGGAGCCTTGACGTGGCGTTACTGCTCACCAGTCTTGCATGGTGGACTGGTGCCAATCCAATTTGATGAGGATGTGGGGTGTGTGTGCTAGGGACCATAGTGGTGTGCATGCATGCATTCTCATTGTGCCATGATTAATGTGTGTGTTTAACGTGCAAAGATGCCCAATATGAGCTGCCTCCTGACTGCTCTTCCCTCAGAAGACGGGGTATCCTCGGTTAGGGGTTGATTTTCTGGTTGGGGGGTCAGATCATCACGTAGCTCAACCTGCAGGCCCTTCCTCACTGCGAGATTGTGTAGCATGCAACATGCAGCGATGATATGGCACACGAAGTTTGGGGAATACAACAGTGTACCCCCAGACTTATCCAGGCATCGGAAACGTGACTTCAGGAGGCCAAAGGTGCGCTCCACCACTGCACGGGTTTTGATGTGTGCTTCATTGTATCGTTCCTCTCCTGGGGTTTGGGGGTTCCGGATAGGAGTCATGAGATGGGGTCCCAGTGCATATGCAGAGTCACCTGTAAAGGAAAAGACAGGAGAATGTTAGTCATGCATGTGCCACTTCTGTTGTGCATGACGGGAGGGGATAGTCATGCCTGACTCCCATGTCACTCACCAACCAGCCAGGTGTTCCCATACACGTTCTGTTCGAATTCTGTTCGGATGTGGCTTTGATTGTAGATGTAGCTGTCATGGCTGGACCCTGGGTGTTTGGCACGGACGTGCCATATGAGGCCTTGGGCATCAACTATCACCTGTACGTTGATGGAGTGCCAATTCTTCCGATTGCGGTACATGTGCTCGGTCTCATGGGGGGGCTGGAGTGCCACATGTGTGCAATCTATGGCCCCGATGGTGCGTGGGAATCTGGCAATTCGGTAGAAATCTGCCATTGCCTTGATTCGAAGCTCCTCAGTGGTGGGTTTGATGATTTGGTTGGCCAAGCGTGTGAGGATTGCAGGGACAACCTGGTGCACACATCTGCTCATGGAGGATTGTGACATCCCAGCCACCACTCCACTTGTACGCTGAAAAGAGCCACTGGCAAGGACATGGAGTGTTGCCAGGACCTTGACCAGTGGCTGCACTGCATGTGAGCGTTGTGTTGGGCTGGTGATGTCCTCCTGCAAGGTTGTGGTTAATTCCAGGATGGCATGAGGGGGGAATCTGAAGATGCGAAAGACCTCTGAATCATTCATGCCAAACAGGTGTATGCGGGTGCGGTATACCCTCTCCCGTGCCATCCTCCGTGCCCTCCTCCTTCTTTGGTCATCTATATTCACTAGTGCAGCTATGAGCGACGATGCCCCTAGCATGTTGGCAGTCAAATTGTAGTGCAACACGTGTGTGTGGTCTGCTCCTCAATAACGGTGTTGCTTTATCTGACAATTAGACTTTTTTTCAAAAGTTAGATCAGCTTTTATGGGCTCTAACTTTAGACAGGACATTTTGCAGTTGCGCACATCGCGTAGCCTGCGCAGCAACTGCGTTTTTTTGTGGATCCCCGTAACTCCCTCATTAGCATATTTGACTAGCAAATCAATGGTGTGTCTAGCGCAGTTTTGCGCGAAGGGAAGCGAATGTCTAACTCAATTACGCCGGACCAAAAAACGTAGATTTCTGGCGTATATTGTTTTGTGAATCGCGTCCAACTATACGCACGCGCACATTTAGACTTACGCACGCGCAACAGCAGTTGCGCACGCGTAATCGCTCTGTGAATCTGGCCCACAGTTCTTACAAAAGTAAGTACACCCCTCACATTTTTTGTAAATAGTTCATTCTATATATATATATATCTTTAATTATTATTCTCCTTTTTCGTGTTTTCCTAGAACTCGGTTGCCTCTGCAGACCACATCCTTATTTTCCATCTTTTTTTAGCGCTCGGTTGTGTTACATCCAGAAACATATTTAGCATCAGGAAGAAGATAATTTGCATCTCTGGCCGGGACTCGGAGCGCACAGAGGATTCGGTGGCACAGCAGACCCTGTAAAGAGAACCTGTCATAACAGAAGTATGGAGATGGCGATTGCTGACACCCCCCCCCCCCTGAAAACGTTTGCTGTGTGGGGGTGTCATGGTGAGCCTCTGGCTTCAGCGCTTTGAGTCCCCGACTTCTCTCTGACTCTTCTCTCATGAATGCTTGTTTCGGGTCACAGAGTACTTAAGCCGGAGGATCAGCATCAGAGGCGTCTCTTTAATTAGGCGGACGCCTAAGGCCTCGCACTCACAGGGGCCTCACAGCCCTCTAATTTGCCTCTGCTCAATCACCGCGTGATAGATCCGTGTAACTTTCTGCAGCCATTTTTATTTGCTTGAATTTTTTTTACCCATCATGGGCATGAGTGAGGCCCCCGTGTCTAAGTTTTGCTTTAAGGCCTCAGAAAGCCTGGAGCCGCCTCTGATCAGCTCACCAGCCAGGTAGCCAACAGTAGACAAGCAGCTGATTCCCTTTTAGTTCTCGGTTTCCTGTATTTCTCTTATGACAGGTACTCTTTAAGTCCATTCCGAGTTTGTCTTTATAAACGCTGAACTCCCAAATGAATATGAAAGACACAAATGACCTGGAATGTGAGAAGAGCCGTAAGTTCATGTGCTAAAAAGAAGCATGCTGATAGGAGGAGAGAGCAGAGGTTGGGGGTGACCTGGGCTCAGAGGAAGTGGGTTGAATGATGCTGGCCAGCAGACTGAGGACATCTAGTGGCAGAAAAAAAAAGTATTGCAGGGTAGGCTTCTGGTTTGAAGGTGGCTTACACTGCTTGAATTTAAGGGACCCTTAAACGGAATGGCCCATAGGCCGTTGCCTATTTTGGTAATCCGGCATTGGATGTTCTCTACAATGTAGGAGGTGCTTTCTCAGCTGATCACACCCCCCCTGCCTGCACGCCTGAGCTAAGGGCAGATTGAATCCAGGAAGTAAATGCTACATGAGGTATCTGCCCTTACTTAAGATGGCCACGGGCAGAAATGCTAGGGGGTGATTTTATCAGTAGAATAAAGCATGGAGACATGAAGGGATGGAGGGATGGGGGAGTGGATTGGTGGATGAAGTAAGGAGTGAGATTTTTTATTTTTTTGGCTGGCTGGTTTCTGCTTAGATTTCGCTTCACTTCCTGTCCTGGAGACAAAACAGGAAGTTAGAGGATATCTCGACAAAGTGAAGGGAAGTCACATGATTCCCCATTAGCAGATTGCTTCGCTTCCTGTTTTGGTGACAACTATAATTGGAATAGAGTAGGAAGGGGTTAAAACTCCTCTTAGATTTATTTTCCTGCTGGGGGGGGGGGGGGGGGGGGGATTTCCATTCACTTCCTGTCCTGGAGACAAAACAGGAAGTAAGAGGATGTCTCTACAAACTGTGTCCCCATTGTATATGACCACTCTTCCTGTTTTGGTGACAACTATAATTGGGATAGAGTAGAAAGTGGTTAAAACACCTATTATATAGTTTTTTTTCCTGCTGGGGAGATTTCCCTTCACTTCCTGTCCTGGAGACAAAACAGGAAGTAAGAGGATATCTCTACAAAGTGAAGGGAAGTCACTTGTGTCTTCATTGGAAAATATTACCTCTCTTCTTGTTTGGGTGACAACTATAAGTGGCATAGAGTAGGAAGGGGTCAAATCTCCTGTTAGATTTTTTTTTTCCTGGTGGGGGGGATTTCCCTGTACTTCCTGTCTTAGAGACAAATGGGAAGTAAGAGGATATATCTACCTATGCGTGCCCCCAATCTGTCTGTTGGCTGTTTTTCTGGCTGTTGGGGAGAGTTCCCTTCACTTCCTGTCCTGGAGACAAAACAGGAAGTAATAGGATGTCTTTACAAAGGGTGTCCCTATTGCATATCACTTATCTTCCTGTTTTAGTGACAACTATAAGTGGAAAAGAGTAGGAAGGGGTTAAAACTCCTGTAAGATTTTTTGTTCTGCTGGGGAAATTCCTCTTCACTTCCTGTCCTCGAGACAAAACAGGAAGCTAGAGGATATCTCTACAAAGTGAAGGGAAGTCACTTAAGTCTCCATTGGCAGATTGCTTCTCTTCCTGTTTTAGTGACAACTATAAGTGTAAAGAGTAGTAAGGGGTTAAAACTCCTGTTAGATTTGTTTTTCCTGCTGGGGAGATTCCTCTTCCCTTCCTGTCCTGGAGACAAAACAGGAAGTAATATGATATCTATACAAAGTGAAGGGAAGTCACTTAAATCCCTACTGGCAGATTGCTTTGCTTCCTGTTTTGGTGACAATTATAAATACAACAGAGTAGGAAGGGGTTAAAACTCCTGTTAGATTTTTTTTGTCTGGCTATTTGGGAGATTTCTCTTCATTTCCTGTCCTGGAGACAAAACAGAAAGTTAGAGGATATCTCTACAAAGTGAGAGGAAGTCACTTGTGTCCCCATTGGAAGACATTACCTCTCTTCCTGTTTGGGTGACAACTTGCGCGCCCTATCTGTGCTGGTGATAACTGGAAAGGTAAAGAAGATAAATCTCCCCAGCAGGAACACAGACAGCAATAAAAACCCGACAGAGAGGCAAACCCCTCCCTGTGCTTGAGCAAAAAAAAAAAAAAGTTTTGTCAAATTTTCAAACAACTTTTTATGGAGGGGGAAGTACAGAGCCCCATAAAATGATACTTTCTCCCCCTTTTATTTAAAAATGTTTTATATTGTTAATCTATTTTGTATTTTTATATAGTTTATTTATTTTTATATTGTTTATTTATTTTTATATTGTTTATTTATTTTTTATTTGTATTTTTATATTGTTTATATTTTTTATATTGTGTATTTATTTTTTATTTATTTTCTATATTGTTTGTTTATTTATATATTGTTTTTTTGTTTTTTTTATATTGTTTTTTTTTTTCCTTTGGTTGCTGTTTGTTTGCTGTTTTGTTTATGTTAGTTTGTATAATGTATTTGTACGATGTTTTGATGGTATGACAATTTATTTTTATATTGTGTATTTTTTTTTTTTTTTTATATATTGTTTATTTATTTATATATTGTTTATTTTTATTTTTTTTATATTGTTTTTTTTTCCTTTGGTTGCTGTTTGTTTGCTGTTTTGTTTATTTTAGTTTGTATAATGTATTTGTACGATGTTTTGATGGTATGACAATTTTTTTTTTATATTGTGTATTTTTTTTTTTTTTATATATTATTTATTTATATATTGTTTATTTTTATTTTTTTTATATTGTTTTTTTTTCCTTTGGTTGCTGTTTGTTTGCTGTTTTGTTTATGTTAGTTTGTATAATGTATTTGTACGATGTTTTGATGGTATGACAATCCAATGTATGTATATTTCTTACTCGTCTAATAACTTTTCAATAAAACCAAGATTGTACAAAACGATACTTTCTCGCACCCAAAACAATGAAAAGCGACAACATATCAAACAATAAAGTTCTTTCCCCCCTTTCTCCCTCCCCCCTTTTATTTTTATTTTGTTATTTTTTTTAATATTGTTTATTTTGTTATTTTATTTTATTTTTATATTGTTTATTTATTAATTTTTTTTTATATTGTTTTTTTTTTATAGTGTTTATTTGTTTGTTTTTTTATTTTTATAGCGCTTATTTAATTTTTCTTTGGTTGCTGTTTGTTTGATGTTTTGTTTCTGTTCCTTTGTATAATGTATTTGTAAGATGTTTTGATGGCATATTTGTTCCTCGTCTAATAACTTTTCAATAAAACTAAGATTGTACAAAACAATGAACGACGACAACGTATCAAACGATAACGTTTTTGCCGCGAGGGGGGAAGACCCTCGTCGTGTTTATGTCAGCCCCCGGGGGTGGAGGGGCCCTTTAAGAAGCGGCGTCTGTGTGTTGGCAGGGAGCGCGGCTCGCCGTGAATAGTGGCACAGTGTTAATCTGCAGAGTCACCGAGCAACCGCAGAGCCGCTCCGGCCAACTCCGGAGGAGGAAAAAACATTGGCAGGGAGAGGCGAGGCGAGGCGGCGCAGACGCTTTACCTTGTTCTTATTCATGAGCGCCATCTCTGTCGGCTGGTACACGCTGCTCCTCATCTGCCCGTTGTACCCGCTGTAGGGCGACACCGGCCGCTTGGCTGAAAAACAAAAAGATGAGTGTGATGATCACCTGATATATAAAAAAGATTCTGAACACAAAGTATCGATTGTGCAATGTACATTGTATCCGCCGCGGTGACTGCGCTACAATGTATTCATGGCGGCAGAAAAACGAGACGCCCCGGTGACTAACAAGGTGTGGAGAGCTGTGCAAACATGAGATAAGAGCCAGTGATGAGAAAAACACACATCTCCGTCCGTATTAATAACCCCTTCAATACCGGCCACTTACCCCCAGGGCTGCCTTAATGAGAGGGCACTCCTGGACTCCGCCCAGGGGCCCCAGCTGCATGGGGGCCCCTGGACTTTCCCCAAACTGGTCCTTGAGCCGTCCTACCTACTTGATGTGTTTACCTGCACTGTCATCATCGTAGGGGCCCCAGAGCATTACTTTGCCCAGGGGCCCATGATGCTATTAAGACGGCCCTGCTTAACCCCCCCCTCCTCTGACGCCCCCCCCCCCCTTCTGCCCAGGCCAATTTTCAGATTTCAGCGCTGTCACACTTCTAGCCTCGTACACACAATCGGATTTTGGCGGGACAAAGCGTAGGACTTTTCTCTGAAGGGCGTTGGCCAGGCACTTGTCTTGCATACAAACTGTCAAAAAATTGTCGGCCAGCAAACACAAAACTACGTGGCTTTTCAGCTCTTTAGCGCCACCCTTTGGGCAACTTCTTTGCTGCATTGCTTCTGAGCATGCGTGTTCGTACTTTGGAGTTTTGATCCCAAAAAACTTGCGTACACGCGATCGGAAAATCCGACAAGACACATTTGTTGTCGGGAAAATTTTGATGCCCTGTACACGCGATCGGTTCGTCCGATGAAAAAGAGCCGATGGATTTTTTCATCAGATATCCGATGAAGCTGACTCTCATCAGTCGTGCCTTCACACCATCGGTTAAAAATCCGATCGCGTCAGAACGCGGTGACGTAAAACACAACGACGTTGCTGTGAAAAACGAAGCTCGATGCTTCCGAGCATGCGTCGACTTGATTCTGAGCATGCGTGGATTTTTGACCAATGGATTTTCCCACAGACGATCGTTTTTTTCTATCCGTTTTTTTAACCATACGAAAATTTTAATACAGGTTCTAATTTTTTTCACCGATGGGGGAAAAAAACTGATGGGGCCCACACACGATCGGTTTGTCTGGTGAAAACGGTCCATCGGTCTGTTTTCATCAGACGACCCGATCGTGTGTACAGGGCATAAAGCACGCCATCCAACATCTGTTGGCGGAAACTCCGACAACAATTGTCCGATGGAGAGTACAAACGGTCGGATTTTCCGACAACAGCCTGTCGTCAGGCAATTCCCGTCGGAAAATCCGATCGTGTGTACGAGGCTTTTGAATGACAATTGCGCGGTCATGCTAAACTGTACCCATATGACTATTTTTTTTATATTTTTTTTTACACAAATAGAGCTTTCTTTTGGTGGTATTTAATCACCACTGGGGTTTTTTTCTTTTCTTTTTTTCTAAATAAATGAGAAAAGCCAGAAATTTTTGGAAAATAAATGCATTTTTCTTAATTTCTGTTATAACATTTTGCAAATAAATAATCTTTCTTCTTACATAGTTGCATTAAAAAGAAAAGGCAGAAATGTTTGGAAAAAAAAATGCATTTTTCTTCATTTCTTTTTTAAAAATTTGCAAATAAATAATCTTTCTTCTTACATAAATGAGAAAAGGCAGACATTTTTGGAAAAAAATAATGCATTTCTCTTAATTTCTGTTATAAAATTTTGTAAATAAACAATCTTGAGAAAAGGCAGAATTTTTTGAAAAAAACATTTTTTTTCTTAATTTCTGTTATAAAATTTTGCAAATAAATAATCTTTATTCTTACATTGTTACATAAAATGTTGTAAATAAATAACCTTTCTTGTTACATTGTTACAAAAAAAGAGAAAAGGCAGATTCTTTGAAAAAAAATGAATTTTTCTCAATTTCTGTGATAAAATTTTGCAAATAAATAATCTTTCTTCTTACATAGTTGCATTAAAAAGAAAAGGCAGAAATGTTTGGAAAAAAAATTAATTTTTCTTCATTTCTTTTTTAAAAATTTGCAAATGAATAATCTTTCTTCCTACATAAATGAGAAAAGGCAGACATTTTTGAAAAAAAAAAATATGCATTTCTCTTTATTTCTGTTATAACATTTTGTAAATAAATTATCTTGAGAAAAGGCAGAAATTTTGGAAAAAATATAATTTTTCTTAATTTCTGTTATAAAATTTTGCAAATAAATAATCTTTCTTCTTACATAGTTGCATTAAAAAGAAAAGGCAGAAATGTTTGGAAAAAAAATTAATTTTTCTTCATTTCTTTTTTAAAAATTTGCAAATGAATAATCTTTCTTCCTACATAAATGAGAAAAGGCAGATATTTTTGGAAAAAAAAATATATGCATTTCTCTTAATTTCTGTTATACAATTTTGTAAATAAATTATCTTGAGAAACGGCAGAATTTTTGGAAAAAATATAATTTTTCTTAATTTCTGTTATAAAATTTTGCAAATAAATAATCTTTTTCTTAATTTCTGTTATAACATTTTGCAAATAAATAATCTTTCTTCTTACATAGTTGCATTAAAAAGAAAAGGCAGAAATGTTTGGAAAAAAAAATGCATTTTTCTTAATTTCTTTTTTAAAAATTTGCAAATAAATAATCTTTCTTCTTACATAAATGAGAAAAGGCAGACATTTTTGAAAAAAAAAATGCATTTCTCTTAATTTCTGTTATAAAATTTTGTAAATAAACAATCTTGAGAAAAGGCAGAATTTTTTGAAAAAAACATTTTTTTTCTTAATTTCTGTTATAAAATTTTGCAAATAAATAATCTTTATTCTTACATTGTTACATAAAATGTTGTAAATAAATAACCTTTCTTGTTACATTGTTACAAAAAAAGAGAAAAGGCAGATTCTTTGAAAAAAAATGAATTTTTCTCAATTTCTGTGATAAAATTTTGCAAATAAATAATCTTTCTTCTTACATAGTTGCATTAAAAAGAAAAGGCAGAAATGTTTGGAAAAAAAAATAATTTTTCTTCATTTCTTTTTTAAAAATTTGCAAATGAATAATCTTTCTTCCTACATAAATGAGAAAAGGCAGACATTTTTGAAAAAAAAAAATATGCATTTCTCTTTATTTCTGTTATAACATTTTGTAAATAAATTATCTTGAGAAAAGGCAGAAATTTTGGAAAAAATATAATTTTTCTTAATTTCTGTTATAAAATTTTGCAAATAAATAATCTTTCTTCTTACATAGTTGCATTAAAAAGAAAAGGCAGAAATGTTTGGAAAAAAAATTAATTTTTCTTCATTTCTTTTTTAAAAATTTGCAAATGAATAATCTTTCTTCCTACATAAATGAGAAAAGGCAGATATTTTTGGAAAAAAAAATATATGCATTTCTCTTAATTTCTGTTATACAATTTTGTAAATAAATTATCTTGAGAAACGGCAGAATTTTTGGAAAAAATATAATTTTTCTTAATTTCTGTTATAAAATTTTGCAAATAAATAATCTTTTTCTTAATTTCTGTTATAACATTTTGCAAATAAATAATCTTTCTTCTTACATAGTTGCATTAAAAAGAAAAGGCAGAAATGTTTGGAAAAAAAAATGCATTTTTCTTAATTTCTTTTTTAAAAATTTGCAAATAAATAATCTTTCTTCTTACATAAATGAGAAAAGGCAGACATTTTTGAAAAAAAAAATGCATTTCTCTTAATTTCTGTTATAACATTTTGTAAATAAACAATCTTGAGAAAAGGCAGAATTTTTTGAAAAAAAAAAATAATTTTTCTAAAATTCTGTTGTAAAATTTTGCAAATAAAGATTATTTATTTGCAAAATTTTATCACAGAAATTGAGAAAAATTCATTTTTTTTCAAAGAATCTGCCTTTTCTCTTTTTTTGTAACAAGAAAGGTTATTTATTTACAAAATTTTATGTAACCATGTAAGAATAAAGATTATTTATTTGCAAAATTTTATAACAGAATTTTAGAAAAATTATTTTTTTTTCAAAAAATTCTGCCTTTTCTCAAGATTGTTTATTTACAAAATGTTATAACAGAAATTAAGAGAAATGCATTTTTTTTTCAAAAATGTCTGCCTTTTCTCATTTATGTAAGAAGAAAGATTATTTATTTGCAAATTTTTAAAAAAGAAATGAAGAAAAATGCATTTTTTTTCCAAACATTTCTGCCTTTTCTTTTTAATGCAACTATGTAAGAAGAAAGATTATTTATTTGCAAAATGTTATAACAGAAATTGAGAAAAATTCATTTTTTTTCAAAGAATCTGCCTTTTCTCTTTTTTTGTAACAAGAAAGGTTATTTATTTACAAAATTTTATGTAACAAAGTAAGAATAAAGATTATTTCTTCTTACATAGTTGCATTAAAAAGAAAAGGCGGAAATGTTTGGAAAAAAAATTCATTTTTCTTCATTTCTTTTTTAAAAATTTGCAAATGAATAATCTTTCTTCCTACATAAATGAGAAAAGGCAGACATTTTTGGAAAAAAAAAACATATGCATTTCTCTTAATTTCTGTTATACAATTTTGTAAATAAATTATCTTGAGAAACGGCAGAATTTTTGGAAAAAATATAATTTTTCTTAATTTCTGTTATAAAATTTTGCAAATAAATAATCTTTTTCTTAATTTCTGTTATAACATTTTGCAAATAAATAATCTTTCTTCTTACATAGTTGCATTAAAAAGAAAAGGCAGAAATGTTTGGAAAAAAAAATCATTTTTCTTCATTTCTTTTTTAAAAATTTGCAAATGAATAATCTTTCTTCCTACATAAATGAGAAAAGGCAGACATTTTTGAAAAAAAAAAAAAAAATATGCATTTCTCTTCATTTCTGTTATAACATTTTGTAAATAAATTATCTTGAGAAAAGGCAGAATTTTTGGAAAAAATATAATTTTTCTTAATTTCTGTTATACAATTTTGCAAATAAATAATCTTTTTTGTTACATAGTTACAAAAAAAGAGAAAAGGCAGATTTTTTGAAAAAAAATAAATGAATTTGTCTTCATTTCTGTTATAACATTTTGCAAATAAATAATCTTTCTTCTTACATAGTTGCATTAATAAGTAAAGGCAGACATTAAAAAAAAAAAAAAAAAGATTATTTCTTTTTTTTTTAAATTTGCAAATAAATAATATTAATAAATAATAATAAGAATAAAAGCAGAAATGTGAGATTATTTTTTTCTTAATTTCTGTTATAAAATGTTGTAAATAAATAATCTTCCTTTTTACATAGTTACATTGTTAATTTAATAAGAAAAGGCAAAATATAAAAATATTTTTATTTTTATATTTTGCCTTTTCTTATTAATGTAACAATGTAACTATGTAAGAAGGAAGATTATTTATTTACAACATTTTATAACAGAAATTAAGAAAAAAAAATCTCAAATTTCTGCTTTTATTATTACTGTAACAGAAAATTGAATGCTCACCTTTTCATAATTTTCCTTTCCTGGTGCCTACCCATGGCAGCATACCAATGGTCGAGGGCGGGGCAAGCAAACAATGCTGCCATGGAGGCACCAGGAAAAGCATTTTTCTTGATTTCTGTTATAAAATTTTGCAAATAAATAATCTTTCTTACATAGTTACATTGTTACATTAATAAGAAAAGGCAGAAATTTGAGAAAAAAATGAATTTTTCTTCATTTCTGTTATAAAATTTTGCAAATAAGTAATCTTTCTTGTTACATAGTTACATCAATAAGAAAAGGCAGACATTAAAAAAAAAAATATATATATATTAATTTCTGTTATAAAATTTAGCAAATAAATAATCTTGAGAAAAGGCAGAAATAAAAAAAAAAATGCATTTTCTTCATTTTTGTTATAAAATTCTGTTTTATAGTTCTAAAGTTCCACTGTATTCGAATGCGGAGACAAATATTTAATATGATAAAAAGTAGATACAGTGGAACCTCAAATCTGTTCCAGGAGAACGCTCTTAATCCAAAGCACTCGCATATCAAAGCGAGTTTGCCCATAGAAGTCAATGGAAACGAAAATAATTTGTTCCGCATGGACTTTAATGCAATACAGCATGTGACCAGAGGTAGGAGGGGGCGCTCCGGAGAGCCTCGGAAACACCCAGAAAGTCCAGAGGACAGATCGGATGAACTCGGAAAACCTCTGAGGTTTTCCGAGCATTTCCAAACGGCTCCGCTCCAGCGCCCCCCCACCTCAGGCCAAATACGGTATTGCACACCGCTTTGGCTTTAATCCTGCTAGTTTTGCGAGACAACACTCGAGTCAGGATTTTTTAAAATACAATGCTCGTATTGCGAAACGCTCGTTAACCGCGTTACTCGCAATCCGAGGTTCCACTGTACATTTAAATAGTCTTAGGCGGCGTACACACGTACGAGAACCTCGACAGGCGGAACACATCGTTCCGCCCGTCGAGGCTCTCGGCCGGCCGTCGAAATCGGCGACCCGCCCGTCGGGAATGGCAACCAGCCATTCATCCAGGCGGGCCGTCGAGCAAATAGAGAGCCTGCTCTCTATTCGCTCAACGGGATTCCCGACGGGCGGGGCGAGCCAGGAGCGTACACACGGCCGAGGTTCTCGCTGGAATGCAGCTCCCAGCGAGGTTCTCGCTGGTTTCTAGCGAGAACCTCGGTCGTGTGTACGCCGCCTCACAGATACAACCGGCCCTTTGAGGGCAACAATAATCTGATAAAATTGAGTGTGACACCCCTGTGATATTAGGGACAGACAGTGACACGGGGGTCAGATATGGTTCTCTGTATGACCACAGGAACTAGATAAACTTTCAATCGATTGCTTCAATCACCTGGTGAAGGTATAAACTCATCTGATTGCTCACCTGCTTGTGACTCGTCCATAGAAAAGGCTTTGTTCTCCACGTACATGCTCTGAGCACCTTGTTCCTTGAGGATAGTCTCATAACCCACCCCTCTCGTCGGGTAGAGCTCCTCTTCGAAAGTCTGCTCCATGTTCGCTTTGGTCAGCTGTGAGATCTCGGGAATAATGTAGAAGAAGATGAAGGCCCAGGCGTTGGACACGAGAGCGATGGCCAACGTTGGGTCGTCCCAGTACACCGGGTCTCCAACGCGGCCGTTTCCATAAACGTACATAACAATCCAAACGATCCAAATGCAAGCGGAGAGGAAGAGGGTGATGATGATGAAAGCCGAATGCTTCTTCCAGTGGCCATATCGCCCGCACAGCGCCGGCCAGCAGGTCACGAACCCGGCCACTATGAGGAACATAACATAAATCAGAGCCATGACGAAATCCTGGTTTGCAATGTTACATGGCTCTCCTGGGGTGCCCGTTGTCCGTACGACGGTGATAATGAGCCACTCGGTGTTGATGATGACTTCTACGAGAGAAAGGGCCAAAGCTATGCCGAAAATGATCCAGCCGCTCGGCCCAGAGTTCCTTCTCACCAAGTAGTTGAGGTTAATGGCGTGCGCCCACAAACACGAGAAGCAGATGCCAAAGAGTACGCCAAAGAGGAACCTCCTCGACGCGCACGTGGAGAAGGTTTTTTTGACTATCATGTCAAAGACCAAACAGAAGAGGCCAAAGGTCCCGATAAGGAAGAAGACCTGAGTTCCCAGGATGCTCTTCTTCCTCTTGTCCTGGATAAATGGGATGCTGGCTAGAAGGACAATGGTGAGGATGAATGAGGACACGATGCCAGCACTGGTAATGGCTTCTAGAACTATACCCCATGCCGAGGAAAGGTCACATAAATAGTAATATATCGAGTCGATGTTTCCGCATCCCGCGGGAGGAGTCTGAGCATCAGTTAAACATAGGAGATCGGACAGAAGCAAGATGAAAACCCAAAATGTCCAGGAGGTGGAGAGGTTTGTTGAGCTAGCCATGTCCTGCAAAAAAGAAGAAGAGAGTTTAATGACGACAATCCATGACCAGTGCGTCTGTTTCCTTTTCTATTTTTACAGTGTTTCCTCGAAAATAAGACCTACCCCGAAAATAAGACCTAGTGTTATTTTCCAGGAGGGCTGCAATACAAGCCCTACCTCGAAAATAAGTCCTACCCTGAAAATAAGACCTAGCATTATTTTCCATGAGAGCTGCAATGCAAGCCCTACCCCAAAAATAAGACCTAGCGTTATTTTCCAGGAGAGCCCTACCCCGAAAATAAGCCCTGGTTTAAAAAGGCTTGTAAAATCTTATAATCCACTTTATAGCCTCGTACACATGACCGGTTTTCTCGGCAAAAACCAGCAAGAAAACTGCTTCTTGCCGAGATTACCGTTCGTGTGTACGAGGCTTTCAGGTTTCTCGTCTGGAAATCTGGCCAGAATCTGAACGAGAAAAAAAGAGAACCTGCGCTCTTTTTTCTCGTCAAGATTCTTGTCGGCCTGTTTCCCGACGAGAAACCCGAGAGTGTGTATACTTACCTGTCGACGTGGAAACCAGCGCATTATCAAAAAATGACTTTGACGCATGCGCGGTAGCTTCCACGGCATAGGTAGGGCGAAGCAAGATGGCGACGTAGTACGCGATGGCGTCACCGTGTTCTTTCCCTTTAAGAGAACCGCGGTTCTTTTGAAACGAGAGTCTCTACACTCGGGCAGCAAGAGATTCTTGCCAAGAATCTCGTCAGGGAAAACAACAGTTTTATCCTGACAAAGTTCTTGCCAGTGTGTACAGGGCCTATTTCTGGAGTATATAAACGTACAGGTTGTGTGTTTCTGTACTATAATCAGGGCTGCTGATGGGGGGAGGGGGACCAGTCTTCTTGTAGGGGGCCTGGGCTCACAGGGGGGCCCAAACAGCAGAAGGAATCAGTGCGGTCGGAGGGAGGGGCAATTACAGGATGCAGTAGCTGGAAATCGGTTTCTCTCCCTCCTGCCGACTTTCAGCTGCTGCAGGGAGAGACACAGACACAGCTGACGGCT
Source organism: Rana kukunoris (assembly GCA_029574335.1). Classification (NCBI taxonomy): domain Eukaryota; kingdom Metazoa; phylum Chordata; class Amphibia; order Anura; family Ranidae; genus Rana; species Rana kukunoris. The sequence goes on from CM056060.1 coordinate 149,603,062, forward strand.
TATCTGTCCCATAAAAAACAATGGATAGAAGTGGAGACACGTTCAAGGGTGGGTGAAGGTTAAGGAGGATATAATATGGTTGTGGGAGAAGTGAGAATGATTGGGGAGATGGTGTAAGACAGGGGAGGGGTATGTAGAATTTTCTATTTTTTTATATTTGATAAATTAATTGTTGCACATAAAAAAAGAAAATGAATGTATGGTTTTATTATGTTGAAAAAAAAAAGGAAAATAAATAATATTTAATTAAATAAAAATAAAAAAATAAATGTAATAAACTTCTTGAAAAAAAAATATTTGTAAAAATTGTAATACTTTTTTTTAAAAACCTTTTTTTTTTTAAATGTATAAAATGTTTTTGTTCAAAAATGTAAAACAAAAAAAAACGAAAAAAGGGCTAATTCACACAGCTTCTCTGTTATCTTTGTATCCGCTGATTTTAGTATATTTTCAGTGCAAATTTTGTTTTGATATATTTCAGGGGGGACCCTGCCAGGTAGGCTGTATTGGGCCCCGTGATTTCTAACAACAGCCCTGACTATAATTGTGCCAATAACCTTTGGTAAGCCCCGTCCCACTGCAGTGCTTGTAGCAGGAAAGAGAGATCTGGCGGGTCACAGAAGTACAGAGCGGCGCTATAACAAAGGTATTCGGCACATTTATATTACAGAAACACACATTGTACATTATATAATACTGTAATAGAGTGGATTATAGGATTTTACAAACATTTTAAATCCTTTCACACTGGGGATTCCTGACAGGCAGGGAGGGAGAGCGGGGAGAGAAGACAGAACATTACATGGTAGGACCTACCCCGAAAATAAGCCCTACTGTGTCTTTTGTTGACAAAATGAATATAGTACCCGGGTTTATTTTCGGGGAAACGCTGTATTTACTATTAGGAATATATGTAAAGTTACTAAAGTCACCTAATAAACAATGCATTCAATATTCAATGTAATAGGGGGTACTAGTAGTACCCCAACCAAAAACTCCCAAATCCCCCCGGGATGTCCCCTTTGCTCAGTGGCGGTGCATTCATAGAGGGTGCCGGAGCGCCGCCCCCCTCTCGCTCCTGCACGGCCACTGAATACAATACATAGATTCATGCATTGCATGAATCTATGTATTGTCGCTGCCGGTGAGCGCCGGCCATCTGAATAACGGCAGCTGGTTGGCTGTGGAAGTGCCTATCCGAGCCAGCGGCTCTGATAGGCTTTCCAATTACAGCCCTCAGGCTGTAATCGGCTTCCAAATCCTTATCCAGGGGTCGCACGAGGGGTGCGTTCCTTGGATAAGACTGACAGGCGTCTCAGCCAATCAGGTTCACCTGTTCTGGTTACCGGTAACTTGATTGGCTGAAACGTCTTTGAGGGCAGGAGAAGACATCGAGGGACTGTGGAAGAAGGATGGCTGACCCCAGAAAGGTAAGTGCCGGGCGGGGGGGCAGCATTTTACAGGGCACAGTAGCGATAATTACAGGGCACAGTGGTGACAATTAAAGGGCACAGTGGAAACAATTGGCACAGTGGCGACAATTAAAGGGCAAGGTGGCGACAATTAAAGGGCATGGTGGTGACAATTAAAGGGCAAGGTGGCGACAATTAAAGGGCACAGTGGCGACAATTAAGGGGCACAGTGGCAACAATTAAAGGGCACAGTGGCGACAATTACAGGGCACAGTGGCGACAATTACAGGGCACAGTGGCGACAATCAAAGGGCACAGTGGCGACAATCAAAGGGCACAGTGGCGACAATCAAAGGGCACAGTGGCGACAATCAAAGGGCACAGTGGCGACAATCAAAGGGCACAGTGGCGACAATTGGCAAAGTGGCGACAATTACAGGGCACAGTGGTGACAATTACAGGATACAGTGGCGACAAGTAAAGAGCACAGTGGCGACAATTAAAGGGCAAAGTGGCGACAATTGGCACAGTGGCGACAACTGATGGGCACAGTGGCTGCGTTTGATGGCATGGCACAGTGGCTGTGTTTGATGGCATGGCACAGTGGTGACAATTGATGGCACAGTGGCTGTGTTTGATGGGCCCAGTGGCTGCATTTGATGGGCACAGTGAGGCTGCAATTGTTTTTTTGTTTGCGCCCCCCCAAAAATTTTGAGCACCAGCCGCCACTGCCTTTGCTCTATGCCATTTATGCCAATTGGTGACCTTTGCGTCAATTAAAACTGTAACCCTTTCAGCTCTGGGATTTGCGCCTCACCGTCCAATAGGGCGTGCCGCGCAGGGCAGTAAAGCGTTAAATGCACCTTCAGCTCAGACCTGGGCAGTGCCGGCAACACATGACTGCACCTCGCTGGAGTTTGGTAAATACAAACTAGTTTCTGCCGGCGTGAGTCAAAGTTTACCCACAAACACAAGGGATCCAGCGGGAGGGCTTTGTCTCTGTCCTCACGCTGCACAATGGCCTTCTTACCGAATAGCCCTCCGAGGGCGCAGTCCCACTAATGTGCCTTTCATAAGGATCATCTTTTTTTTTTCAGCAAATTGGCCGGCGTTTCTATCGGCATTAAAAAGATAAATAAAAGCTCTGAAGAGAATGAACCCGGGTCACACGGGGTTAAATCTCCGGGCTTTACTTCAGATGGAGGATGAATGCATGCCAAGTCCCAGAGACGTCACTTTAATAAAGGTATGTGCCCGCGGCGTGTCACTTAGAGGGCATGTAAACCCCAACAAGGAACTGCTCTAATTCACTTCCTCTTGGTTAGATAAATATCCTGCTAAGGCTGGCCATAGATTATACAATTTTCCTTTGAAAAAAACATATAATATATGAGGTCACACCTAAACACTTTCCATTAGTATGCAATCAGGCCGACCTTTCTACTAGGGTGCCCACGTGTCCCGGATTGCCCTGGACTGTCCCGCAATTGACATGTCTGTCCTGTGTCCCCGGGCACCTTCATTGGCTGGAGTGACAGGCGCGGGGATGGACTGGCCATCGGACTACTGGGAGATTCAGGGTGGGCCGATGCCTCAGTGGGCCGGTCGGAGGTCCGTGGCGATCTACCCGTCAATCGCCGACAGCTGGCGCCTGACGGGCAGATCGAGATTTAGCGAGCATGCATTAAACAGGACTCACTCGGCTCCCCGGCGGTCCCTCCTCTCTTCTCGTCCATCCCCATTTGCATGTGACATCATCTGGGATGGACGAGAAGAAAGAAGGGGCCACCGGGGAGCGGAGTGAGTGCCGCGACAGGAGAGTGAACATATTACACACGCTTCCTGCGATACTCTGCATGCTGGCTGGTAAAACGATGTGCACCATAATTTGCCCCGTGCCCTGATGTGCCCTGTAGGGTGACCACATTTCCAAACTACCATTCAGGGACACCCCCCTTCCCAAAAATCAGCTTGTGCTGTAACGAATCACAGCACAGTGATTGGACACAAGAGGCGGGATTTATGATTTCTCCAATCACAAGCAGGGGGCGGGGACTGTGCTCCTCCAGGTCTGTCCAGTCTGGATGAAGTCCAGGGGCACATTTTTGTCCCAGTCTAGCCCTGGACAGATGCTGTGATTGGATGCCTATCAGGCGTCCAATCACAGCGCCGCAGAATCACTGTGTCATAGCAGAAGACGGAAAAGAACGGGAGAAGACATCGAGGACTCGGAGGACAGCGCCGTGATTCGAGACAGGTACAATACAATGTACCGGAATAAAATAGAGGACACAGCCACCCCCTACGAACTAGTAATTTCATTTCCGGAACATGGTTTTTAGGGCCGGCGCTGCCTGGCATCTTGCACCCAGTGACAATTTACTCTCAGACAGTGAGGCCGGGAGCGAGGCCTGCGCCTAGTGCAGCACTGCTGTACCCACCCACCTCGGCACCTTCTCCGGCACCCAGCAGGGACTGGTGTGATCTTCACTCTCCACTCCTTTCCTTCTACGCACGTGGCTCATGCACAGGGAGTGACAGCGGCACTGCATCTGGAGGCAGGCGGCACTGCATCTGGTGGCAGGCGGCACTGCATCTGGTGGCAGACGGCACTGCATCTGGTGGCAAGTGGCACATTCACCTGACAAATAACCCGCCGCCAAATTCCCCTTCACCCGAGACTGCATTAGTTATGAAGATGAGGCAGAGTTATATAGCTGAGTGAGGAGGAGAGGTTATGGAGATGAGGAGGAAGAGTTATGCAGATGAGGAGGCGGCGTTATGGAGATGAGGAGGTGAAGTTATAGAGATGATGAGGCAGGGTTATGGGGATGAGGAGGTGAAGTTATAGAGATGAGGAGGCAGGGTTATGGAGATGAGGAGGTGAAGTTATAGAGATGATGAGGCGGGGTTATGGGGATGAGGAGGTGAAGTTATAGAGATGAGGAGGCAGGGTTATGGGGATGAGGAGGTGAAGTTATAGAGATGAGGAGGCAGGGTTATGGAGATGAGGAGGTGGGGTTATAGAGATGAGGAGGGAGGGTTATGGAGATGAGGAGGCGGGGTTATGGAGATGAGGAGGCGGGGCTATGGAGATGAGGAGGCAGGGTTATGGAGATGAGGAGGTGAAGTTATAGAGATGAGGAGGCAGGGTTATGGAGATGAGGAGGTGGGGTTATAGAGATGAGGAGGCGGGGTTATGGAGATGAGGAGGTGAAGTTATAGAGATAATGAGGCGGGGTTATGGGGATGAGGAGGTGAAGTTATAGAGATGAGGAGGCAGGGTTATGGAGATGAGGAGGTGGGGTTATAGAGATGAGGAGGGAGGGTTATGGAGATGAGGAGGCGGGGTTATGGAGATGAGGAGGCGGGGCTATGGAGATGAGGAGGCAGGGTTATGGAGATGAGGAGGTGAAGTTATAGAGATGAGGAGGCAGGGTTATGGAGATGAGGAGGTGGGGTTATAGAGATGAGGAGGCGGGGTTATGGAGATGAGGAGGTGAAGTTATAGAGATAATGAGGCGGGGTTATGGAGATGAGGAGGTGAAGTTATAGAGATGAGGAGCCAGGGTTATGGAGATGAGGAGGAGAAGTTATAGAGATAATGAGGTGGGGTTATGGCGATGAGGAGGTGAAGTTATAGAGATGAGGAGGCAGGGTTATGGAGATGAGGAGGTGGGGTTATAGAGATGAGGAGGCAGGGTTATGGAGATGAGGAGGCGGGGTTATGGAGATGAGGAGGTGAAGTTATAGAGATAATGAGGCGGGGTTATGGCGATGAGGAGGTGAAGTTATAGAGATGAGGAGGCAGGGTTATGGAGATGAGGAGGTGGGGTTATAGAGATGAGGAGGGAGGGTTATGGAGATGAGGAGGTGGGGTTATAGAGATGAGGAGGGAGGGTTATAGAGATGAGGAGGCGGGGTTATGGAGATGAGGAGGTGAACTTATAGAGATGAGGAGGTGGGGTTTTAAGATTTTTTTGGCTGTTCCAAACACAACAGGAGCCCTAATGAAGGGGCTGCACCCCCAGATCTTGTCTGAATGATTATATAGAAAGCAGGGCGGGAGGCAAGGAGTGGGCAGGAGGGAGAGTTGCCCTTGGTGCAGTGAAGAAAAGGAACAAAAAATGGATGCGGGGGGGGGGGGGGTGCAATTCCGCATCCTTGCCCTGGGCGCTGGATGACTCCTGATTGGAAGGAACATTTTTCGGATTCTTTGATCTCTTCCCAGTTCCTATTGAAGTGGCTTGGAAAGCCCTTCTGTCCATAAGAGCTGCCCAACATGAAAGCAGACCTGCACTCCCATTTTGCGCATTCACTCGTGTTCGTTTGTTTCCTCTCCTTTGTCCCAGTGGAATGTTTTTTTTTTTTTTGTAAAATATGTTTGGACTCTTCTAGTGTGGCGCTCCCAATCTTTGATCTATCTCCAGTTCCAATCTGGAGTGGCTTTGGAAGTCCTTCTACACTTAAAAGCCGCCTTCCTGGCCTTGAAATGCTGCACATCACTGACCTCACTCCCCGCGGAATGTTCCTCTTTGATTCCGAGACCGATAACTAGATAACTAGTTTCTAGCAGGTGGCATCGCCTGTCAAACTCAACATTAAAGTTGCGCCGCGGCAACGCAGCCGCGTGAACTCACCTAACGCGCCATCAAAAATAAATCTGAAGGTGGACAGTCGGGAGGGGTTGGAAAACTGCTGGTCAACCTCTAACCCGTCTCTCCTGAATACAAAAGGAAAACCCTCAGGGCTCATTTATACTTGCTTCCAAATGTGGCATTGGACACGTTTTCTTTAACCACGTAAGGACCCCTTCACGCCGATCTACGTCGGCAGAATGGCATGGCTGGGCACAAGCACGTACCTGTACGTGGCCCTTTAAAGCCCAGCCGTGGGGTCGCGAGCGCGACCCCGGTCCGAAGCTCCGTGACCGCCCCCGCGGAACCCGTGGACCCGATCGCCGTTGGCATCTGTTGGCATCGCCGCAGGGGCGGACTGACCATTGAGGCACCCGGGCACTGCCCGAGGGCCCCCTGCCACTAGGGGGCCCCATCAGGGTTGCCAGGCTCAGTAAAACCAGGGATAGTATGTAAAAATCTGTGTTTTTTTTACATCTGTCCCTGATATGTACAAAACCTACATGATTTGGATGTGAAAATCACGAGATTTTAGCTGCCCCGCCTCTGCACTGCCTCCTGGCGTGGTGGTCATCTGTAAGCCCGGGGGCCCCATAATCTTTTATAGCCTGGGGGCCCATGAGTTGTCAGTCCGCCCCTGGGTGTGTGTGAACACACCTTCTCTGTTCTTCATTCTGGCAGTGTCAGTGATCGTCTCTTCCCTGATATAGGGAAAGACGATCAATGACATCACACGTCCAGCCCCGCCCCCCTACAGTTAGAAACACATATGAGGTCACACGTATACCCCTACAGCGCCCCCTAGTGGTTAACTCCTAAACTGCCATTGTCATTTTCACAGTAACCAGTGCATTTTTATAGCACTTTTCGCTGGGAAAATGACAACGGTCCCAAAAATGTGTCATAAGTGTCCAATGTGTCCGCCATAATGTCGCAGTCACGAAAAAAAAAATCGCTGATCGCCGCCATTAGTAGTAAAAAATAAAATTATTAATTAAAATGCAATAAAACTATCCCCTATTTTGTAAACGCTATGGGCCAGATTCAGATACAAAAATGTATCTTTCCGGCGGCGTAGCGTTTCCTCTTTACACTACGCCGCCGCAAATATTATGGGCAAGTGCCTTATTCAGAAAGCACTTGCTCCATAATATGCGGCGGCGTAGCGTAAAGTGCCCGGCGTAAGGCCGCGCAATTAAAATGGGGGCGTGATTCATGTAAATGAATCATGACCCCACGCAATTGACGTTTCTTTTGGACGGCGCATGTGCCGTCCGTGGACGTTCCCAGTGCGCATGCGCGAAATCACGTCGCTTTTTTCTCAATGTAAACGACGTGACCGTAACTAACGTCGAGCCCCATTCCCGAACGATTTACGCAAACTACGTAACCAACGTTCAATTCGACGCGGTCCCGACGTCCATACTTAACATTGGCTGCGCCTGCTATAGCAGGGGGTAACCTTACGCCGCTATAACGCTAACGCAAACGACGTAAACTACGGCGCGCCGTCGCAAGTACGCTCGTGAATCTGCGTAAGTAGCTCATTTGCATAATTGACGCAAAGCGCCACCTAGTGGCCAGCGTAAATATGCAACTTAAGATAGGACGGTGTAAGAGAATTGCGCCGCTCATATCTTAGGAGAAAGTCGGCGTATCTTGTTTTCTGAATAGCAAAAAAAGATACGCCGGCTATTCTTAGTATTTACGCAGCGTAAATGCTTTCTGAATCTGGCCCTATAAATTTTGCGCAAACCAATCAATAAACGCTTATTGCGTTTTTTTTTAACCAAAAATAGGTAGAAGAATACGTATCGGCCTAAACTGAGGAAAAAAAAGTTTTTTTTTTATATCTTTTTTGGGGATATTTATTACAGCAAAAAGTTAAAAATATTGCATTTTTTTCAAAATTGTCGCTCGATTTTTGTTTATAGCGCAACAAATAAAAAACCGCAGAGGTGATCAAATACCACCAAATGAAAGCTCTATTTGTGGGGGAAAAAGGACGCCAATTTTTTTTTGTGAGCCACGTCGCACGACCGCGCAATTGTCAGTTAAAGCGACGCAGTGCCGAATCGCAAAAAACTGCCCGGGTCCTTTACCGGCATAACGGTCCGGGTCTTAAGTGGTTAAAGTATCAGCCTGTCCCTACATTCCCTCAGAATAGCTGGGAATCGGGTCACTACAGACAATGTCATGGAAAATTGCTGAGTGCGTTCCGCGGTTCCGGTGTATTTCATATTAAAGGAAGTGTCTGGAAAGGTTGCCGAATGAGCCGAGCAGAGCCTGGGAAATGCAAGCGTGTCGCAGGAGTGAGTAAAGGATGTGCGGCTTCCTAAAGCGGCTGTCATAAACTTCCGATGTGGATAAACAACTCGGAACCCCCGGAGAGGACGCCGAGCACAGAGCTATGGAGAGCTGAAGGGTTGGTGGACACAGAAGGCTCCCATCAGCCTCTGCTCTCTTCTTTCTCAACCATCTCCCGACAACGCTCTGCAGTTCTGCCCCCCTGCCGGAGTCATGGATGGGGCTCTTCCAGGGCCGTCTTTAAGGCAGGGCAATAAGAGGCAGCTGCCCTGGGCCCTGTCGTTGTCGGGGGAACCAATAGCAGCTGTCTCATACTTGCCAACTATCCCAGTTTAAATTCCCTCACCCCTTGAAGTTTTAGTCCTGTGCTGTGTCCTGATATCTCAGTGTGAAGTGCTGCTATTAATGCTGCCCATCTCTGCCCTATTGTTGTGTACAGATGACTCACCTGCAGACCCTGTGTTTACATGTAAGTAACAGGAGCATTCATATGTAAATAGTGGCGGGCAGGGACATCTTTAATGTTGATTGGACCCTGGGCAAAACATTTCTTGGGGGCCCCCCATGCAATTTTGCTCTCCAACTGCTATGTTTAGTGCAGCATAACAATTTTGGTGGATAAACAGAACATTTCTATTAAGGGAGCGGTACCTGGAGATCACAAAGAGAAAGGACTGTGGGGGGAAAGGTGGACAAATGCGGAGGAAGGATGGAAAACTGAGGGGTAAAGAGGAGAAGTGAAGAGGGACATCTGAGGAATAAGGAGGGGCAACTAAGAAGGTAAGAGAGACATCTGAGGAGAGAAGAGGGACAACCTGGGTAGGCAAGAGGGATAAGTGAGGCTCTAAGATAGACAACTGAGGAGGAAAGAGGGACAACTGAGGAGGAACGAGGGACAACTGAGGCTCTAAGATGGACAACTGAGGAGGAAGGAGGGACAACTGAGGAGGAAAGAGGGACAGTTGAGGAGGTAAAAGGGGCAACTGAGGAGGTAGAAGGGACAACTGAGGAGGAAAGAGGGACAACTGAGGAGGAAAGAGGGACAACTGAAGAGGTAAGAGGGACAACTGAGGAGGTAAGATGGACAACTAAGGAGGAAAGAGGGACAGTTGAGGAGGTAAAAGGGGCAACTGAGGAGGTAGGAGGGACAACTGAGGAGGAAAAAGGGACAACCGAGGAGGTAAGATGGACAGCTAAGAAGAAAAGAGGGACAACTAAGAAGGAAAGAGGGACAGTTGAGGAGGCAAGATGGACAAGGAGAAAAGAAGGACAACTGAGGAATAAGGAGGGGCAACTGAGAAGGTAAGAGAGACAGGTGAGGAGAGAAGAGGGAAAACTGGGTAGGAAAGAGGGACAATTGAGGATCTAAGATGGACAACTGAAGAGAAAAGAGGAACAACTGAGGAAGAAATAGGGACAACTGAGAAGGTAAGATGGACAACTAAGGAGAAAAAAGAGGGACAACTAAGGAGAAAAGAGGGATAACTGGGGAGGAGAGAGGGACAACTGAGGAGGAAAGATAGACAACTAAGGAGAAAAAAGAGGGACAACTAAGGAGAAAAGAGGGACAACTGAGGAGGAAAGAGGGACAACTGAGGAGGAAAGAAGGACAACTGAGGAGAAAAAGGGACAACTGAGGAGGTAAGAGGGACAGCTGAGGAGGAAAAAAGGACAACTCAGGAGAAAAGAGGGACAACTGAGGAGGTATGATAGACAACATAAGAGAAAAGAGGGGCATCTAAAGAGGTAAGATGGACATTTTAAGGAGCAACGGGGGACAACTAGGGAGGTAAGATAGACAACAGAGGAGAAAATAGGGACATCTGAGGAGGTAAGATGAACAACTGAGGAGCAAAGAGGAAGAACTGAGGAGGAAAATGGACAACTGAGGAGGAAAGATGGATTTCTGCAGTTGTAGAGGACATGGCAAGATAATATGGAAATGGTGCAAAAAATTTGCCACTATGACATCACAGTGCTTCATCATAACTGATTGATCTGAATTTTGAGGAATCTCAGCACGCCTGAACTGCCTTGCACCCCACATGTCCCCACTTGTCCCCTCATGTCCCCACATGTCCCCACTTGTCCCCACTCGTCCCCACATGTCCCCAGTTGTATCCTCAGAACACTCTTAGGGCTCTATGGTTCCTGCTCTTTGTTCTTTTGAGCAATGTAATATCTCTGCACATCTGTACCGCCAACATCGCCAGGATGGCGTTCAGCAACACACCGCTATAAAATCTTTTTTTTTACACCACAAATATCAGGAGGGAAAGGGCTGCGGGTGGACGGGGCGGGTTGCCAGGTACCCGTCTACGGATCTGGCATGCGCCGGTGTGATGTTTACCACCATCTGTTACCTAGGAGGCATCTTTTATCTCAGGTGTTCCGTTTTAATCACCTGCACCGCACCCACGCGGCACTAACCCCGCTGCTCTCCTCAGACTCCAAATCCTAATCCGCCCACCTTCCATATAAAAAGAGCATTAAAGCCCAACTCCGGGTTTTGTGTTAGCTTGTTTGGCCAGCTTGGCCCAGGCCGGACACTACTGCACTACCGATATATAAAGTTCTAGATTGCATGGACCAGCTGTGACAGGTTCTCTTTAGCCAGGTTTTGTGCTACTTTAAAAAAAAATATATGTTTTGGCCAGCTTGGCCCGGCCTAACTATTTAAAGGAACACAAAACCTAGGGTTAGGGTTTAAAGAGAACCTGTCACTCCCGGCTTGTGCATGCTAGGGCTTCATACACCTATCGAATTTAGTTTGAAAAATTGTTTTTTAGAATGGTAGATTTCATTTTTTCTTTATTTATTTTTTTAAGGTAAAGGTACGGTTTTACTAGCTTGGACCAAATTCTACTTCCTGCACTTCCAACCTGGGACGTAGGACATAGAATTTTGTAGCATAGGCATTGTAATCATTTCTCAGGGGTTTCAAGTTGTCAAGTCTGTAATGGCGCCATCGAAAAAAACAGCAAATGCAGCCACTGTGCCCATCATATGCAGCCACTGTGCCCATAATATGCAGCCAGCGTGCCCATCATATGCAGCCTTATTGTGCTCCATCAAATGCAGCCACTGTGCCCATTAATTGCAGCCACTGTGTCCATTAAATGCAGCCACTGTGCCCATCAAATGCAGCCACTGTGTCCATTAAATGCAGCCACTGTGCCCATCAAATGCAGCCACTGTGCCCATCAAATGCAGCCACTGTGCCCATCATATGTAGCCACTATGCCCATCATATGCAGTCACTGTGCCCATCAAATGCAGCCTCACTGTGCCCCATCAAATGCAGCCACTGTGCCCATTAATTGCAGCCACTTTGCCCATCATATGCAGCCACTGTGCCCCATCCAATTGCAGCCACTGTGCCCATCATATGCAGTCACTGTGCCCATTAAATGCAGCCTCACTGTGCCCATCATATACAGCCACTGTGCCCATCATATACAGCCACTGTGCCCATCATATACAGCCACTGTGCCCATCATATACAGTCACTGTGCCCATCATATGCAGACACTGTGCCCATCAAATGCAGCCACTGTGCCCATCAATTGCAGCCACTGTGCCCATCAAATGCAGCCACTGTGCATATTAAATGCAGCCACTGTGCCCATCAATTGCAGCCACTGTGCCCATCAAATGCAGCCACTGTGCCCATCAAATGCAGCCACTGTGCCCATCAAATGCAGCCACTGTGCCCATCAATTGCAGCCACTGTGCCCATCAAATGCAGCCACTGTGTCCATCAGTAAATTACATATTTACCGGCCCCCTTTGTCCCCCTCATCCTAAACCATCCCCCTGTGTCCCCCCAGAGCAGCCAGTGGGAAAGGAGAGGAGGAAAGCTGGCAGTGCTGTAGGAAAAATGGGAAGGGGGGGCAGGGCAATCGGGCATGCCTGGGCACAACTGGCACATGCCTATGGGTGCCCCTACTGCTCTCACCCGGCTGCCCATAGGGAGGCATTGCAGTCCATGTACAATCCATCCAATCAATGAAGCACTGACGGGATAGCCCTAAGCCACCTGATTGCTGGGGGAGGAGGGTGGGAGGGGGGGTTGCAGATGTCCAGGTAGCGGCACAGCTGTGCTAATTTATGTAGTTGGTTCACAGAAGAATGTTAACGACGTCACCTGTGATGATCCTGTGTATGGGGGACATGAAGTGTCAGGATGTGAGGAGAGGAAGAGGATCTTGTACAATTTGAATGGTGGTGAAGATCTGCCCCCCCTCCCCTCCCCCACAAGTGTTAAGTAAAGCTGAACTCCGGCCACAAAAATAAACCCCCGAAGGTCACAAAGGATAGAAATCCACTTTGGTGGTAATTGGTCTCTGGATGGGGGGGGGGGTGGGGGGCTGGGGACTTTGCAGGGGCACTGTGAGAGACCTGAGAACACTGCAGAGGGCTAAGGATTGGTGGCACTATGAGGGGGGGGGGGTCTCTGTATCAGGATAGAGATAGATACTTTTGGAGGTCGGGGGGGCACTGTGGGGCCTAGGGGCACTGGGGGAAGAGCACTGGTTTGGAGGCTGAGAGGCACTATTGGACGCTGTTGGATTGGTGGTCTGGAGGGGTCTGTGGGGTCTGGAGACTCTTCAGGAGGCTAGGGGGCACTGTGTGAAGCTGGGAGCTTTAAAAGGGCACTGTGGGAAGTTGGGGGGCACTGTGAGAGGTTGGGAGGCAATCTAGGGCATTGTTGGATTAATGGCACTGTGGATGAGGATAGAGGCTAAAGGACACTTTAGAAGGCTGGGTGGCAGTGTGGGAGGTTGGGCGGCACTGTGGGAGGTTGTGGGGGCATTGTGTAAGGTTGGGCGGCACTGTGGGTGGTTGAGGGGGCATTGTGGAAGGTTGGGCGGCACTGTGGGAGGTTGTGGGGGCATTGTGGAAGGTTGGGCGGCACTGTGGGTGGTTGAGGGGGCATTGTGGAAGGCTGGGTGGCACTGTGGGAAGTTAGGAGGCATTGTTGGATTGATGCACTATAGGGAGGGGGGGGGGGGTTAGAGGCCAGAGTACACTTTGGGAGGCTGGGTGGCACTGTGGAAGGTTGGGGGACACTAAGGGCTCTCAGGGGGCCTGTGGCACTAGGGGATGAGGGGGGGGGGGGGCGGATTTGGAGGCTAGGAGGCAGTGTGGGACACTAATGGACTGAAGGCACTTTGGAAAACTAGAGAGCATTTAGGGAGGCTATATAATTACTATTATTTTATTATTATTATTATTATTTACTTATTTATTTATATAAAAAAAATCTTGTGTATCTAAAGGCAAACTTTTTTCATTTGGATTGCACGAGGGATAGAAGGTATCCCTTGTGCATTTTATTGTATTTGTAACTGTACTGTCTCCCTTTGTATTGTAAAGTGCAAACTCTCGCCATTATTTACGTAAATCTTGATATATATTTTTTTTCTTTCATTTTTATTATTATTGTTTACTTATTTATTTACATTTAAAAAAATATATATTTATAAAATATTTTTTTTGTTTAATTTTTTATTGTCATTTATTTATAAAGAAAAAAAAAATCCTGTGTATCCTAAGCCAAACTTTTTTTCATTTTGGATAGATTGTGAGCTCTTCTCTTCTGAGCCGAGCCCTCTTAACCCTCGTGCATTTTATTGTACTTTATTTTTTTTGTTTCTTTCTCTCACACATACATACACACACATTATTTCATCTTTTTGTTGTTTTTATGTATAGATAGATAGATAGATAGATAGATAGATAGATAGATAGATATTGTTTTCTTTTATTATTTACTTATTTATTCACATTTAAAAAAAATATATATTTACAAAATTATTTTTCTATTTAATTTTTCATCTTTTTGTTGTTTTTATGTATAGATAGATAGATTAGATAGATAGATAGATAGATAGATAGATAGATAGATAGATAGATAGATAGATAGATAGATAGATATTGTTTTCTTTTATTATTTACTTATTTATTCACATTAAAAAAATTATATATTTACAAAATTATTTGTCTATTTAATTTTTTATTGTTTTTTTTATTTATTTAAAAAAAATCTTTTTTCATTTTGGATAGATTGTAAGCTCTTATGAGCAGGGCCCTCCTAACGCTCATGCATTTTATTGTACTGTCTCCCTTTTGTATTGTAAAGTGCAAACTGTTGCCATTATTTAAATCTTGTCATAGCCTCTGTTGATTGTTTCTTTTTCTGTACACACACAAACATATACAGGCAGTATTTTTTTTTTTTTTGTATTTACTATATATATAATATTATATTTTTTTTCTTTTATTATTATTATTATTATTTTTATTAACTTTTTTATTCACATTAAAAAAATTATATATTTACAAAATAATTTTTTTATTTAATTTTTTATTGTTATTTATTACTTAAAATTTTTTTTTTTTCCATTTTGGATAGATTTTAAGCTCTTATGAGCAGGGCCCTCCTAACGCTCATGCATTTTATTGTACTGTCTCCCTTTTGTATTGTAAAGTGCAAACTGTTGCCATTATTTAAATCTTGTCATAGCCTCTGTTGATTGTTTCTTTTTCTGTACACACACAAAATATACAGGCAGTATTTTTATTTATTTTTTGTATTTACTATATATATAATATAATATTTTTTTTTCTTTTATTATTATTATTTTTATTTACTTTTTTATTCACATAAAAAAAATTATATATTTACAAAATATTTTTTTTATTACATTTTTTATTGTTATTTATTACTTAAAAATTTTTTTTTTTCCATTTTGGATAGATTTTAAGCTCTTATGAGCAGGGCCCTCCTAACCCTCATGCATTTTATTGTACTGTCTCCCTTTTATATTGTAAAGTGAAAACTGTTGCCATTATTTAAATCTTGTCATAGCCTCTGTTGATTGTTTCTGTACACACACAAACATATACAGGCAGTATTTTTATTTTTTTTGTATTTACTATATATATATATATATATATATAATATAATTTTTTTGTTTCTTTTATTATTATTTACTTATTTATTCACATTAAAACAATTATATATTTACAAAATTATTTTTTATTACATTTTTTATTGTTATTTATTAATTAAAAAAAAAAAAAAAACTTTTTTCCATTTTGGATAGATTGTAAGCTCTTATGAGCAGGGCCCTCCTAACCCTCATGCATTTTTTTGTACTGTCTCTCTTTTATATTGTAAAGTGCAAACTGTTGCCTTCATATAAATCTTGTATAATATATATACCGGTGTGTATATATATATATAATTTTTTTTTTTTTTTAAAGAAGCAGAGTCCCAGTTTTCCGGTTCTTCAGGTAAATGTCACCCGGGAATTCGGAAAATCTGACTTTAGGGCTGAAAGTGTTGTTGGTAGCGATTATCCATCCATTGTCTCCGGGGACACAAAGCCACACGTAGTCGGTGTCACCTTTTATTGCGACACATTGATACGCGCCGAGCCTCGCCCCGGGGCTCAGGGCTGAATTGTTGGGAGGTATTTATCTGAGGCTTCCAGGCTTGGCTCCTCTTCAGTAATCGCTGTCATTCTCAGCTGTTTGTGGTCTGCAAACGCCATTCAGAGCGTCCTTCCCTGATTGTCAGCTCTGCTGCCGAGTCTATAGACATTGGCCTGGTGACGCAAATTGTACGACGGGTGAGCTTAACCCGTGTGTAGTCTTTTTAATGCCGTTGGATTAAATGTGAAACAATTGTATCAATGCGTGTTATTTATTCCAAGTGATAGTTTGTCATTTTATATGTATACATTCTGGAGGGGAGGAAGCCGCGTTCGCTCATTACATGTGCAGATGCCGCTTCCTGTATTGCAACACCGCGGTCTTTATTTATGCCCGGTAATGACAACCGTGACGCCAACCTGGCAGACAACATCGCTTTATCGCACCTGTCATCTGCTGCACGGTTTAGCGTTTCTGTTGCTTTAAGTGGTTGTAAACCTCAGACATGAAATATGAACAAAGCATATCCCTTTATATATATTGTCCCATCATTGGTGTCAGTGGGAGGAATAGTGTCCCATCATTGGTGTCAGTGGGAGGAATAGTGTCCCATCATTGGTGTCAGTGGGAGGAATAGTGTCCCATCATTGGTGTCAGTGGGAGGAATAGTGTCCCATCATTGGTGTCAGTGGGAGGAATAGTGTCCCATTATTGGTGTCAGTGGGAGGAATAGTGTCCCATCATTGGTGTCAGTGGGAGGAATAGTGTCCCATCATTGGTGTCAGTGGGAGGAATAGTGTCCCATCATTGGTATCAGTGGGAGGAATAGTGTCCCATCATTTGGTGTCAGTAGGAGGAATAGTGCCCCATCATTGGTATCAGTGGGAAAAATAGTTCCCCATCATTGGTGTGCGTGGGAGGAATAGTGTCCCATCATTGGTATCAGTGGGAGGAATAGTATCCTATCATTGGTGTCAGTGGGAGGAATAGTGTCCCATCATTGGTATCAGTGGGAGGAATAGTGCCACATCATTGGTGTCAGTGGGAGGAATAGTGTCCCATCATTGGTATCAGTGGGAGGAATAGTGTCCCATCATTTGGTGTCAGTAGGAGGAATAGTGCCCCATCATTGGTATTAATGGGAAAAATAGTGCACCATCATTGGTGTCACTGGGAGGAATAGTGCCCCATTATTGGTGTCAGTGGGAGGAATAGTGTCCCATCATTTGGTGTCAGTAGAAGGAATAGTGCCCCATCATTGGCATCAATGGGAAAAATATTGCCCATCATTGGTGTCAGTGGGAGGAATAGTGTCCCATCATTGGTGTCAGTGGGAGGAATAGTGTCCCATCATTGGTGTCAGTAGGAGGAATAGTGCCCCATCATTGGTGTCAGTGGGAGGAATAGTGTCCCATCATTGGTATCAGTGGGAGGAATAGCGTCACATCATTGGTGTCAGTAGGAGGAATAGTGCCCCATCATTGGTGCCAGTGGTAGGAATAGTGTCCCATCATTGGTGTCAGTGGAAGGAATAGTGTCCCATCATTGGTATCAGTGGGAGGAATAGCGTCCCATCATTGGTGTCAGTAGGAGGAAAAGTGCCCCATCATTGGTATCCGTGGGAGGAATAGTGACCCATCATTGGTGTCAGTGGGAGGAATAGTGTCCCATCATTGGTGTCAGTGGGAGGAATAGTGCCCCATCATTGGTGTCAGTGGGAGGAATAGTGTCCCATCATTTGGTGTCAGTAGAAGGAATAGTGCCCCATCATTGGCATCAATGGGAAAAATATTGCCCATCATTGGTGTCAGTGGGAGGAATAGTGTCCCATCATTGGTGTCAGTAGGAGGAATAGTGCCCCATCATTGGTGTCAGTGGGAGGAATAGTGTCCCATCATTGGTATCAGTGGGAGGAATAGCGTCACATCATTGGTGTCAGTAGGAGGAATAGTGCCCCATCATTGGTGTCAGTGGTAGGAATAGTGTCCCATCATTGGTGTCAGTGGAAGGAATAGTGTCCCATCATTGGTATCAGTGGGAGGAATAGCGTCCCATCATTGGTGTCAGTAGGAGGAATAGTGCCCCATCATTGGTATCCGTGGGAGGAATAGTGTCCCATCATTGGTGTCAGTGGGAGGAATAGTGTCCCATCATTGGTGTCAGCGGGAGGAATAGTGCCCCATAATAATAATAATATAAATTCTGTATAATAATAATAATAAAATAAATCCTGTATTATAATAATAATATAAACCATGTATAATAATAAAAATAATAATAATCATATAAATCCTGTATAATAATAAAAATAATAATAATAATAATAATAATAATAATAATAATAATAATAATAATATATATACTGTATAATAATAATAATAATTTCTAATAATCATAATAATATAATTCCTTTATTATAATTCTAATAATTATTATTATTGTTATTATTATTATAATGTATGGTCAGCTTTAGATGGTAATTCAATTTTCTTGAAAAGATTTCCTCTTGTTTCCTGTTCCATCTCCAGGACAGTGACAGAAAATCTCCCCAGAGGGACAACAGACAACAAAAATAAACAAACAAATAAACAAATACATACAAATAAATAACGGTGTTTTTCTCTGCACTAAAAAAAACATCCACCTGAACTCAGAAGAAAGAGGAAAATACTTTTTATGACACAATTGTTTCGGGTTTTATGGGCCATTTTATTATTCCACTTCTAAGGAAACAAACATCCTCTAATGAATTCCGTTAACAGCCAATAAAAAAGGATCACTTCTATTTTCCTGTCATGTGACAGAGAAGGCCAGCGGGTAATAAAAACCAATGACGGGCATCTCTGAATTGGGGAAAAGGGGAAAGTCTTTTGCCTTTAAATGGTCACGTTTCCTGCCACATGAATTATGTGTGCCAGTGTGCCATATGCCCAAAACCTGTGCCCATGTCAGCGACAGTGACTGCCATCTCTCCTCTCCATATTACCCAGGGTATGTCATAGGTGGGCACTGCCATCTCTCCTCTCCATATTACCCAAATTAGGTGGGCATCCCATATTTTCTCTCTTTGGTTATTATTACCCAGTGTATGTCATAGGTGGGCACTGCCATCTCTCCACTTTATAATACCCCTATGGCACAGGTAAGTACTGCCATCTCTCCTCTCTATAATACCCCTATGGCACAGGTAAGTACTGCCATCTCTCCTCTCTATAATACCCCTGTGGCACAGGTAAGCACTGCCATCTCTCTATTCTAAAATACCCCTATGGCACATGTAAGCACTGTCATTTCTCCTCTCTATATTACCCCTCTGGCACAGGTGGGCACTGCTACCTCTCCTCTCTATAATACCCCTATGGTATAGGTAGACGCTGCCACCTCTCCTCTCTATAATACCCCTATGTCACAGGTTGGCACTGACACCTCTTTACTCTGTAATACTCCTAGGTCACAGGTACGCACTGCCATCTCTCCTTTCTATAATACCCCTATGGCACAGGTAAGCACTGCCATCTCTCCACTCTTTAATAACCCCTATGGCACAGATGGGCACTGTAATACTCATATGGCCCAGGAAGGCACTGCCATCTCTCCTCTCTTTAATACCCCTATGGCACAGATGGGCACTGCCATCTCTCCTCTCTTTAATACCCCTATGGCACAGATGGGCACTGCCATATCTCCTCTGTATATTACACCTATGGCACAGGTAGGCACTGCCATCTCTCCTCTGTATATTACTCTTATTGCACAGACGCTCACTGCCATTTCTCCTCTCTGTAGTACTTCTATGTCACAGGTGGGCACAACCATCTCTCCTCCCCATAATACCCTTTTGGAATAGGTAGGCGCTGCCATCTCTCCTCTCTATAATACCACTATGTCACAGTTAGGCACTGCCAGCTCTCATGTCTATAATACCCATATGGCACAGATGAGCACTGCCATCTCTCCTCCCTATAATACCCATATGGCACAGATGGGCACCATCATCTCTCCTCTCCATAATACCCCTATGACAAAGGTAGGCACTGCCACCTCTCCTTACTTTAATCCCCCTTTAATCTTCTGAAAAATAGTCACTTCTTCAGTATAATAAAAATCTAATACCCATCCCAAGTCCAACTTAGGCTGCATTCACATAGGCGATTTGCGGCGACAAAAAATAGGTGTTTTGTCCCGCGATTTGCGGCGACAAAACGCATAGTTTTTAACCGCGGTTTTTTTACATTGTATTGTCGGCTATGCGGAACGCCGAAGCCAACCCGATACGCGCGTCGAAAAAGAGTCCGGGACTTGTTTGAAATTTGGCGTTCGACGTTCTATCGACGTATGGCGTTCTGCGTTAGGAGATGTGAACAGTCTCCATAGAGAACAATGAAAAATTCGACCCTCCGGAGTATTGTAGCATCGCGCTTCAGGCGTAAAAACGACTAGGTGTGAATGGAGCCTAAGTGCTGAGATTTTTGAACCCCACAGTACACTGAATGCCTCCACCTCAATCTGTCTATTTATTACAACAAAGCAAATGTTCCGTTAACAAACCATCAATTGTCTGCAGCCCACCAGATGTCACCCTAATGGTCGGCCAGACATCTGCTCCTCTTTTACGTGTTCAATGCCCTGCTGTTGCCCAACGGACGTGTAAGTAACCTGAGAAAACGGAAGGGTCAGAAAGGTCGTACAGAGATTTTTTTTAAATATCGCTGTGAACAAAACCAAACATTCTACTTCCTCCTAGGCTTCCAACATTGACCCATGTATGGTGACCCTTGCCAACCACATGATCGCTGGGAGGTATTGACGTTCAACAAATCTCTGTGAGCAAACCCAAAACATTCTACTTCCTCCTATACTTCCAACATTGACCCATGTATGGTGACCCTTGCCAACCACATGATCGCTGGGAGGTATTGACGTTCAACAAATCTCTGTGAGCAAACCCAAAACATTGTACTTCCTCCTATACTTCCAACATTGGCCCATGTATGGTGACCCTTGCCAACCTCATGATCGTTGGGGAGTATTGACGGTCAACAAATGTCTGTGAGAAAACCCAAACATTCAACCTCCTTCCATACTTTCAACATTGACCCATGTATGGTAAGTGACCCTTGCCAACCACAGGATCCTTGGGGGGTATTGACGGTCAACGAATCTCTGTGAGAAAACCCAAACATTCGACCTTCTCCCATACTTCCAATATCGACCAGTGTATGATGACCGTTGTCAACCACAGGTAAAGGGGGGGGGGGGGGTATTGACAGTCAACAAATCTCTGTGAGCAAAACCAAACATTCTACCTCCTCCCAGGCTTCCAACATTGACCCGTGTATGGTGACCCTTGCCAACCACATGTTTGTTGGGGAGGGGGGTATTGACAGTCAGTAAATGTCTGTGAGTTAACCCAAAGATCTACTTCCTCCCATACTTCCAACATTGATCCCTGTATGGTGACCCTTGCCAACCACAGGCTTGTTGGGGGGTATTGACGGTCAACAAACCTCTGTAAGTAAAACCAAACATTCTATCTCTTCCCATACTTCCAACATTGACCCATGTATGTTGACCCTTGCCAACCACAGGATCCTTGGGGGGTATTGATGGTCAACGAATCTCTGTGGGCAAAACCAAACAAACATTCTACCTCCTCCCAGGTTTCCAACATTGACCCATGTGTGGTGACCCTTGCCAACCATTCTATATCAATCAATGATAAGATCTGTTTCGTTGGGAGGTATTGAAGTTCAACATATCTCTGTGAGAAAATCCAAACATTTGACCTCCTTCCATACTTTCAACATTGACCCATGTATGTTGACCCTTGCCAACCACAGGATCCTTAGGGGGGGGGGGGGGTGTTCACGGTTAACGGTTAACAAATATTCTACCTCCTCCCAGGCTTCCAGCATTGACCTATGTGTGGTGAGCTTTGCCGACCACTGTACCATTGGAGTATAGACGGTCAACAAATCTCTGTGAGCAAAGTCAAACATTCTACCTCCACCCAGCCTTCCAACATTGTCCCGTGTATGGTGACCCTTATCGACCACAGGATTGTTAGGGGCTATAGACGGTCAACAAATATCTGTAAGCAAACACCAAATTCTACCTCCTCCTAGGCTTCCAACATTGACCCATGCATGGTGACCCTTGCCGACCAAAAGACCGTTGGAGTATTGACGGTCAACAAATCTCTCTGAGCAAAACCAAACATTCTACCTCCTCCCAGGCTTACAACATTGACCCGCGTATGTGACCCATGTATGGTGACCCGTGTATGGTGACTCTTGCCAACCGTTCTATATCAATCAACGATAAGATCTGATTTGTTGGGAGGTATTGACTTTCAACATATCTCTGTGAGAAAACCAAACATTCTACCTCCTCCCATATGCCCTACATTGACCCATGTATGTTGACCCTTGCCAACCACAGGATCCTTGTGGGGGTATTGAGGGTAAAAGAATCTCTGTGAGCAAAACCAAATATTCTACCTTCTCCCAGGCTTCCAGCATTGACCCATATATGGTGACCCTTGCCAACCAAAGGTTTGTTGGGGGGGGGGGGGGTAGTCAACAAATCTCTGTGAGCAAACCCAAAATTCTGCCTCCTCCCAGGCTTCCGACATAAACCTGTGTAGGGTGACCCTTGCCAACCACAGGCTTGTTGGGGGGGGGGGGGGGTATTGACGGTCAACAAATCTCTGTGAGCAAACCCAAAATTCTGCCTCCTCCCAGGCTTCCGACATAAACCTGTGTAGGGTGACCCTTGCCAACCACAGGCTTGTTGGGGGGGGGGGGGGGTATTGACGGTCAACAAATCTCTGTGAGCAAACCCAAAATTCTGCCTCCTCCGAGGCTTCCGACATAAACCTGTGTAGGGTGACCCTTGCCAATCACAGGCTTGTTGGGAGGGTATTGACGGTCAACAAATCTCTGTGAGCAAATCCCAAATTCTACCTCTTCCGGTACTTCCAACATTGACCCGTGTTTGGTGACCCTTGCCGACCATTCTATATCAACCAACGATAAGATCTGATTGGCTGCAATGGTCACTGCCCCAAAGTCACAAACCTCTTTCTTTCGTTTTTTTCCCTCTTTGCTCCCTTCACCTGAACTGAAGAAATGAAAACAGCGCAGATATTCCAGCTCAGTGGAAAATTCTACAGAGCCTTGGTTACGGGGCGACCCTGGCTTGCGAAAAGAGTCTGTAGGGAGCTGAGGATACGTTTGAAGCAGAACCCTCACCGCAATTAAAACATACATAAGAACACTATACGGCCTTGTGCCTTATAAAGCTGCGCTATGCGCATAATAACCCCCTGGGGCCACGGCTGGCTTAACTCCTTCCCAACCACAGAAAGTTACAACGTATATCTTGTAGAGTGAGCCCGCAGCGGGTGCAAAGTCCCGCATGGCCAAAGTGTAACATTCTTACCTAATTTTTTTGCAGAATTGCTTCCAGGAGACTGAAATCCGAGCAGAGGAAAGAGTTTTATCCCAGAGTGGTCGGAGAGCAGGCGTCCTCCAGAGCCGGCTCCTGCAGCTTCTGTCTAATCTGAGCTGTAGGCACCGAGTGCTTCTCACTTCTCCACTCCTCCTCCTCCTCCTCCTCCTCAGCTTGCACAAGCTTTGGCTTGTTGACATCACAGTGACATCATTAAAACACCCCTCAGGACCTGCAGGTAGACAAAGCCACTCCCCCCCCCCCCCAATGCCTGGCAAAGGCACACCTTGTCCCATGATGATAACATTGTTGCAGCAGCTGAACCACAATTTGTTT
Organism: Rana kukunoris; assembly: GCA_029574335.1. Lineage (NCBI taxonomy): Eukaryota > Metazoa > Chordata > Amphibia > Anura > Ranidae > Rana > Rana kukunoris. The sequence continues at coordinate 149,626,649 of CM056060.1, forward strand.
GCTAAAGCGCCGAGTGTTGTAAACTTTTTCCTTTTTATTTGTATTACTATACAAGATTTATATGGCGCCGACAGTGTGCGCAGCACTTTACAACACAAGAGCAGCCAGTACAGTTACAATACAATTTAATACAGGAGGAATCAGAGAGCTCTGATTATTAGAGCTTACAATCTAATTTTTTTTTCTTATTTTTTTTTCTACTGACACGATAATTTTTCGGGTTGTAAAAAAATATGTTTTTTTTAATGTCATTAACCACTTAAAGGGACACTAAAGTCAGGGCTTTTTAAAAAAAAAAAATAACAAACATGTGATACTTACCTCCACTGTGCAGTTCGTTTTGCACAGAGTGGCCCGGAAAGCTGTCTTCTGGGGTCCCTCGGCGGCTGTCTGGGCTCCTCCTCGCAAAAGCTTTCCCTTTTCATGCGAGGGCGCTCGCATGGAGGAAAGCTTTTGCGAGCGCGCTCCCGTGATACAGCGGCGGCCATAGCCGCCGACTGTATCACTCGGCTCCGCCCCCCGGCGCGCCGCGTCATCCGCTCTGATTGACAGCAGCGCTAGCCAATGGCTGCGCTGCTATCAATCCGCCCAGCCTAGCCAATCAACGGCCAGGCTGGGAACCGAAGAGGACGACGTGGACGCGCCCGGGAGATTCGAACGGTCAGGTAAGTACAACGGGGGCTCGGGGGGGGGCCGGTGCTGCGGGATGTTTTTTTTACCTTAATGCATAGGATGCATTAAGGTAAAAAAAACGTGTACCTTTACAACCCCTTTAAGACCCGGACCTTTAGGCAGGTAAAAGACCTGGCCAGTTTTTGCGATTCGGCACTGCGTCGCTTTAACTGACAATTGCCCGGTCGTGCCACGTGGCTCCCAAACAAAATTGGCGTCCTTTTTCCCCCACAGATAGAGCTTTCTTTTGGCTGTATTTGATCACCTCTGCGGTTTTTATTTTTTGCGCTATAAACAAAAATAGAGCGACAATTTTGAAAAAAAAAAACAATATTTTTTACTTTTTGCTGTAATAAATATCCCCCAAAAATATATAAAAAAATATGTTTTCCTCAGTTTAGGCCGATACGTATTCTTCTACATATTTTTGGTTAAAAAAATAAAAATAAAAAATGCAATAAGCGTTTATCGATTGGTTTGCGCAAAATTTATAGCGTTTACAAAATAGGGGATAGTTTTATTGCATTTTTATTACTTATTTTTTTTTTACTACTAACGGTGGCGATCAGTGATTTTTTTCTTGACTGCGACATTATGGCGAACACATCGGACATTTTTGACACATTTTTGGGACCATTGTAATTTTCACATCAAATAATGCATTAAAAATGCACTGATTACTGTGAAAATGACAATTGCAGTTTGGGAGTTAACCACAAGGGGGCACTGAAGGGGTTATGTGTGACCTCATATGTGTTTCTCAATCTAGGGGGGGTGTGGCTGTAGGTGTGATGTCATTGATTGTGTTTCCCTATATTAGGGATCACACGATTGATGACGGCGCCGCAGTGAAGAATGGGGAAGCCGTGTTTACATACAGCTCTCCCCGTTCTTCAGCTCCGGGGACCGATCGCGGGGACTCCAGCGGCAATCGGGTCCGCGGGTCCCGCGTGCTCCTGTTCCGGGCCTGTCAGCGGCGTGCTCCTGTTCCGGGCCTGTCAGCGGCGTGCTCCTGTTCTGGTCCTGTCAGCGGCGTGCTCCTGTTCCGGTCCTGTCAGCGGCGTGCTCCCATTCTGGTGCTGTCAGCAGCGTGCTCCTGTTCTGGTCCTATCAGTGGTGTGCTCCTCTTGCGATCCTATCAGCAGCGTGCTCCAGTTCTGGTCCTGTCAGCGGCGTGCTGCTGTTCCGGTCCTGTCAGCGGCATGCTCCTGTTCCGGTCTTGTCAGCGACGTGCTCCTGTTCCGGGCCTGTCAGCTGCGTGCTCCCGTTCTGGTCCTGTCAGCGGCGTGCTCCTGTTCCGGTCCTGTCAGCGGCGTGCTCCCATTCTGGTGCTGTCAGCTGCGTGCTCCCGTTCTGGTCCTGTCAGCGGCGTGCTCCCATTCTGGTCCTGTCAGCAGCGTGCTCCAGTTCTGGTCCTGTCAGCGGCGTGCTGCTGTTCCAGTCCTGTCAGTGGCGTGCTCCTGTTCCGGTCTTGTCAGCGACGTGCTCCTGTTCCGGTCCTGTCAGCGCCGTGCTCCTGTTCCGGGCCTGTCAGCTGCGTGCTCCCGTTCTGGTCCTGTCAGCGGCGTGCTCCCATTCTGGTCCTGTCAGCAGCGTGCTCCAGTTCTGGTCCTGTCAGCGGCATGCTGCTGTTCCGGTCCTGTCAGCGGCGTGCTCCTGTTCCGGTCTTGTCAGCGACGTGCTCCTGTTCCGGTCCTGTCAGCGCCGTGCTCCAGTTCCGGGCCTGTCAGCTGCGTGCTCCCGTTCTGGTCCTGTCAGTGGCGTGCTCCCATTCTGGTCCTGTCAGCAGCGTGCTCCAGTTCTGGTCCTGTCAGTGGCGTGCTGCTGTTCCGGTCCTGTCAGCGACATGCTCCTGTTCCGGTCTTGTCAGCGACCTGCTCCTGTTCCGGTCCTGTCAGCGGCGTGCTCCAGTTCCGGGCCTGTCAGCTGCGTGCTCCCGTTCTGGTCCTGTCAGCGGCGTGCTCCCATTCTGGTCCTGTCAGCAGCGTGCTCCAGTTCTGGTCCTGTCAGCGGCGTGCTGCTGTTCCGGTCCTGTCAGTGGCGTGCTCCTGTTCCGGTCTTGTCAGCGACGTGCTCCTGTTCCGGTCCTGTCAGCGCCGTGCTCCTGTTCCGGGCCTGTCAGCTGCGTGCTCCCGTTCTGGTCCTGTCAGCGGCGTGCTCCCATTCTGGTCCTGTCAGCAGCGTGCTCCAGTTCTGGTCCTGTCAGCGGCATGCTGCTGTTCCGGTCCTGTCAGCGGCGTGCTCCTGTTCCGGTCTTGTCAGCGACGTGCTCCTGTTCCGGTCCTGTCAGCGCCGTGCTCCAGTTCCGGGCCTGTCAGCTGCGTGCTCCCGTTCTGGTCCTGTCAGTGGCGTGCTCCCATTCTGGTCCTGTCAGCAGCGTGCTCCAGTTCTGGTCCTGTCAGCGGCGTGCTGCTGTTCCGGTCCTGTCAGCGACATGCTCCTGTTCCGGTCTTGTCAGCGACCTGCTCCTGTTCCGGTCCTGTCAGCGGCGTGCTCCAGTTCCGGGCCTGTCAGCTGCGTGCTCCCGTTCTGGTCCTGTCAGCGGCGTGCTCCCATTCTGGTCCTGTCAGCAGCGTGCTCCAGTTCTGGTCCTGTCAGCGGCGTGCTGCTGTTCCGGTCCTGTTAGCGGCGTGCTCCTGTTCCGGTCTTGTCAGCGACGTGCTCCTGTTCCGGTCCTGTCAGCGACGTGCTCCTTTTCTGGGCCTGTCAGCTGCGTGCTCCCGTTCTGGTCCTGTCAGCGGCATGCTCCTGTTCCGGTCCTGTCAGCGGCATTCTCCCATTTTCGGTCCTGTCAGCGGCGTGCTCCTGTTGCGGTCCTATCAGTGGCATGCTCTTGTTCTCGTCTTGTAATAACATTAAGACATGCTGAGCCTTCGCCCCCTCTCCACCAATCAGCGTACCTCTGTTGCCTCACTCCCAGTAACCCACACCAGTTACCACGCTTCACCACTGGCTGCCAAGTACCTTGCACTAGTCCTCAGTTACCCATAGCAACTACATGACTCTTGCTTGACTTGCCCAATAGGCCCTTTGTAGTAGCTGTGCTTCATACCCCATCCATGCTTTACTGGCCCTAGTTCTTCCGCCATACACCACCATGCACCACTTTGAAAAACTTCAGACCAATCCTGAAACAGTTAACAGCTTTCCTGAAGATTCTGTGACACAGCTGAACAGCAAAGCACAGAGTCCAGTCCTAACTAATGATGCAGGCCGTTCCGGGTCCATACCAGAGAAGCAAAGTCCATTCAACAAGAGTCAGTCCAGTAATGGTAGGTTCCTAGTCCAAGGCGAATCCCAGCAGGGTGACCCAGAAGGCCCTCCTCTGATATTTATATGGCTTACAGAAGGGGGACAGGAGTCAGAGAGCCGGGAAAGAGTCTAGACACAGTTAACCCTTTCCCATCCTGGGCAGCCTGTAACTGTCCGTACAACTGCAGCAGAAATACATTCAATGACACCCCATGGGCACCCGCTGACAAGCGTGCTCCCGTTCTGGTCCTGTCAGCGGCACGCTCCCCTCTCTCTCTCCTTTTCGGGCTTTGGGTCAGGTCCAACTGGGGGAGTGGGCAGAATTTAGAAGAGCCAGCGGTATGCTCTCATTCTGGTCCTGTCAGCAGAGTGTTCCCGGACTAACTGAACATACCCACACCTTGACCCTTTGGTCATCTCACCCCTTTGTAACCTTAAATAAAATAATAAATAAAACACAGACAACCACTTATCATTGAATGGACGTAGGGGTCGGCCACAGCTTTTATTAGGTAAATAAAACCAACTTATTAAACTTTATTAACCTTACAAAGGTTGCCCACAAGGGGGGTGAAGCAACCAGCCAGCCGCCGGCCTAAGCCGACGGGCATGATAGCCTTCCACCTCTCCTATCCATGGCTTTAATCTCCTGTACCGCCAGCTGTGACTTGAATACACAATAGAAAACTCATCCATGCCAAAGCAATTGAAAAACAGGGGCCTGTAAGGCCAATGACATACCATCCATAATAAATATAACAAATAAGCCCGTCAATTGACGTGTTCCGTTTTTTTTTTTTTTTTTTTTTTTTTTTTTTATTTTTTTTTTTAATTAACATAGCACTTCCAAAAAGGACCGGGGCGGGAGGGCGGGGAGCTTTTCCTGCTGGCGCTGACAGGTAAGAGGAAGTGGGGAGGGGTATCGCCCCTCCTTTTAGGACCTCTGTCCCACTCCTAGGCTTCCCCCAACCTAACTCCTATTGGTCCCCCCCCGCGTCAGCCTATAGGGAGGCCCCCTGTCACTAAGGGGAGGGGAAAGGGGTGATCTAACTAACCCTCTCTGTCTACCCCCAGCCTCTCATTTAGTCAGCGGCACCTAGGCCTAATTGGCCCGGTGCCGACCAGACTAACTGAACATACCCACACCTTGACCCTTTGGTCATCTCACCCCTTTGTAACCTTAAATAAAATAATAAATAAAACACAGACAACCACTTATCATTGAATGGACGTAGGGGTCGGCCACAGCTTTTATTAGGTAAATAAAACCAACTTATTAAACTTTATTAACCTTACAAAGGTTGCCCACAAGGGGGGTGAAGCAACCAGCCAGCCGCCGGCCTAAGCCGACGGGCATGATAGCCTTCCACCTCTCCTATCCATGGCTTTAATCTCCTGTACCGCCAGCTGTGACTTGAATACACAATAGAAAACTCATCCATGCCAAAGCAATTGAAAAACAGGGGCCTGTAAGGCCAATGACATACCATCCATAATAAATATAACAAATAAGCCCGTCAATTGACGTGTTCCGTTTTTTTTTTTTTTTTTTTTTATTTTTTTTTTTTTTTTTTTTAATTAACATAGCACTTCCAAAAAGGACCGGGGCGGGAGGGCGGGGAGCTTTTCCTGCTGGCGCTGACAGGTAAGAGGAAGTGGGGAGGGGTATCGCCCCTCCTTTTAGGACCTCTGTCCCACTCCTAGGCTTCCCCCAACCTAACTCCTATTGGTCCCCCCCCGCGTCAGCCTATAGGGAGGCCCCCTGTCACTAAGGGGAGGGGAAAGGGGTGATCTAACTAACCCTCTCTGTCTACCCCCAGCCTCTCATTTAGTCAGCGGCACCTAGGCCTAATTGGCCCGGTGCCGACCAGACTAACTGAACATACCCACACCTTGACCCTTTGGTCATCTCACCCCTTTGTAACCTTAAATAAAATAATAAATAAAACACAGACAACCACTTATCATTGAATGGACGTAGGGGTCGGCCACAGCTTTTATTAGGTAAATAAAACCAACTTATTAAACTTTATTAACCTTACAAAGGTTGCCCACAAGGGGGGTGAAGCAACCAGCCAGCCGCCGGCCTAAGCCGACGGGCATGATAGCCTTCCACCTCTCCTATCCATGGCTTTAATCTCCTGTACCGCCAGCTGTGACTTGAATACACAATAGAAAACTCATCCATGCCAAAGCAATTGAAAAACAGGGGCCTGTAAGGCCAATGACATACCATCCATAATAAATATAACAAATAAGCCCGTCAATTGACGTGTTCCGTTTTTTTTTTTTTTTTTTTTTATTTTTTTTTTTTTTTTTTAATTAACATAGCACTTCCAAAAAGGACCGGGGCGGGAGGGCGGGGAGCTTTTCCTGCTGGCGCTGACAGGTAAGAGGAAGTGGGGAGGGGTATCGCCCCTCCTTTTAGGACCTCTGTCCCACTCCTAGGCTTCCCCCAACCTAACTCCTATTGGTCCCCCCCCGCGTCAGCCTATAGGGAGGCCCCCTGTCACTAAGGGGAGGGGAAAGGGGTGATCTAACTAACCCTCTCTGTCTACCCCCAGCCTCTCATTTAGTCAGCGGCACCTAGGCCTAATTGGCCCGGTGCCGACCAGACTAACTGAACATACCCACACCTTGACCCTTTGGTCATCTCACCCCTTTGTAACCTTAAATAAAATAATAAATAAAACACAGACAACCACTTATCATTGAATGGACGTAGGGGTCGGCCACAGCTTTTATTAGGTAAATAAAACCAACTTATTAAACTTTATTAACCTTACAAAGGTTGCCCACAAGGGGGGTGAAGCAACCAGCCAGCCGCCGGCCTAAGCCGACGGGCATGATAGCCTTCCACCTCTCCTATCCATGGCTTTAATCTCCTGTACCGCCAGCTGTGACTTGAATACACAATAGAAAACTCATCCATGCCAAAGCAATTGAAAAACAGGGGCCTGTAAGGCCAATGACATACCATCCATAATAAATATAACAAATAAGCCCGTCAATTGACGTGTTCCGTTTTTTTTTTTTTTTTTTTTTTTTTTTTATTTTTTTTTTTAATTAACATAGCACTTCCAAAAAGGACCGGGGCGGGAGGGCGGGGAGCTTTTCCTGCTGGCGCTGACAGGTAAGAGGAAGTGGGGAGGGGTATCGCCCCTCCTTTTAGGACCTCTGTCCCACTCCTAGGCTTCCCCCAACCTAACTCCTATTGGTCCCCCCCCGCGTCAGCCTATAGGGAGGCCCCCTGTCACTAAGGGGAGGGGAAAGGGGTGATCTAACTAACCCTCTCTGTCTACCCCCAGCCTCTCATTTAGTCAGCGGCACCTAGGCCTAATTGGCCCGGTGCCGACCAGACTAACTGAACATACCCACACCTTGACCCTTTGGTCATCTCACCCCTTTGTAACCTTAAATAAAATAATAAATAAAACACAGACAACCACTTATCATTGAATGGACGTAGGGGTCGGCCACAGCTTTTATTAGGTAAATAAAACCAACTTATTAAACTTTATTAACCTTACAAAGGTTGCCCACAAGGGGGGTGAAGCAACCAGCCAGCCGCCGGCCTAAGCCGACGGGCATGATAGCCTTCCACCTCTCCTATCCATGGCTTTAATCTCCTGTACCGCCACAGGAGGAGCTCACTCCCTTAGACTGAGCTCCGACCCCCACCTAAAATATATAGGGCCTGCTCAATGCCATCCTGGAGGCCAGCCAAAAATATATCAAGCCCGATGTCGTTGAGGTGAACGCCATCCTGGCTCATGAGCCTCCTGTTGTCCCCTTCCAACTGTCTGTGCCGGACCACCACCCCAGACCTGGCTCTAACATATCGGGACATGCGTGAATTAATGGTCCTACGCGCTCTCTCTATGCCCACTGCTTCCCTGTCCTCCTGCCATGTGACCCGAGGGACAATTTCCGACCAAACAATGATAATTTCGGAAAAGAGAAAAACCATCCTTTCAAGATCCATCCGCATCAGTATGAGTATTTCCGGAACTCGCAGGGAACGTATGTCGTTCCCACCCGCATGAACCACTAACACCACCGGCGTCCGAGACACACCGGCAATCTGAAAAACTTCCATGAGAATCCGGGACCAAGGGAGACCCCCAATACCTCTCCAATGCACCTCCACCGGAAATCCCAGGGATCTGCCGCCCGGCCGGCAGATGGCCCTCTGTGCGGCCCGATGAACGTAGGAGTGCCCCACAACGTGCACAACCGGAGCATGAGGACCTGAAAAGGGAGAAAAGATTAAAGCAACAATTCCGGGCGAACGTAGCCCGCATAGCACCCCGATTTCCACCTACCGATTCTCTGAATGTCGCCCACCGACAACCCAGCCCTGGCCGCTTCCGTGGCCGCACCAATTCTAAAGGAATGCGTGCCAAAATCACCAGCCGGGACCCCCGCTGCCTCCAGACACCTCCTAAACACTGAACTAAATTGATACCGCGTAAGCGGGGCCCCCGAAACGTGTACCAAGAACTTTACCCCAACAGGACTCACCTTCTGGAACTCCATCACCATGGCAACCGGACAAAGGGGACCTCCCACTGGCCCAAGGCGCAGCCAACAACCCTCGCCCAACTGATCCGTCTTGGACTTTCTAATCCTGACCAGGACCACCCCGTTGGCCAGCAGAACATCCTTCCTGAAAAGGCCCCCAGCCCCGCTGGCCGAAGTCGGCACCAGCTCACTTACCCTTAACGCACCGAAAAAAGCTAGGCAAAAGGCCGTGGAAAAAAGAAGCCCCTCGTAAGAAGAGGAGCAAACGCCCTCGGAGACCCTAACTAAAGAATCCAGCAAGGCAAAGGAAACCGGGCGCCGGTTGTCCTTCCGCGCATGCACCTTCCGCCAACCCCTCAATGCCTGTGAGATGCCAAAGTGTTTTGTACAATCCTGCCAGCCATGCAATTTTAAATGAAAACCAACACCCCCAGACGGCGCCGCGCCACCGCGGCGGAACACCCAGTGAGCTCCAAACTCAAAAGGTAGTCGATTGTGACCTGGAAACGGACGCTCTCACCCAAGGTCACGTCCCTGCTACCCGCCGCCCCCAACCAGGCCTTCCACGCCTTACCGTGATTGGACCAGGTGGCCGGAGTCACAGAAGATGCGATGAGTGGCATAAGGTTCATAACACCAGGGTCCAAAGGAACTGCGGGCAAGGCAGGCCCTCCTGAGCCGCCCCCGGGCACAGCGTCCGGAACTCCTGAAAGCGGAAACGAGACAAAACATCAGCGATCACATTGTCAACACCGGGAACGTGTCGAGATCTGAACCATATATTAAACTCAAGACACCTGAGAACCAGGTGACGGAGGAGGGCTAGGACTGGAAGGGAGGAAGAAGACAAACCGTTAATACAATGAACCACACTGCTATTGTCGGTCCAAAAACATACCCTCCTGTCCCTGAGCTTGTCTCCCCAAAGTTCAACCGCCACCACGATGGGAAAAAGCTCAAGGAGAGTCAGGTTGCGACACAGCCCCTTATCTTGCCATGCTAGTGGCCACAATTCCGCACTCCAGACAGATCCGAGAATTGCACCGTAGCCCACCGATCCAGCCGCATCGGTGAACAAGGCCAACTCCTGGTTGCATACCTCGTCCGACAAAAAACACGTGCGACCGTTGTAGCGCCGCAAAAATTCGCGCCACACCAACAGGTCCGCTTTCAGGGAAGAAGTCAGACGAATCCGGTGCTCGGGCCTCTTGGCCCCCCTAGTGGCCAATGAGAGCCGCCGCGAAAAAACCCGACCCATTGGCATGATACGACATGCGAAAACTAGGAGACCTAAGAGCGACTGCAGCTGACGCAACGTGACCTTCTGAGCTCCGCAAAAACCGTCAATCAAGCTAGATATTTTCTCGAGCTTGACCGTCGGTAACCTGAAAACCATCTCCAGTGAATCAATTTCAATGCCCAAAAAAGACAGCCTGGTGGTCGGACCCTCCGTCTTCTCGGCGGAAAGCGGAACACCGAACCTGCTCATCAAGGCACAGAAAGAATCCAATAGAATTTTACAAGAGGGGGACTCACCCTGGGCCACGAACAGAAAATCATCCAAATAATGAATAATAGATCTGCAGCCCGATTCTCGGCGCGCCGCCCATTCCAAAAAGGAACTAAACATTTCAAAATAGTGGCACGATATGGAGCACCCCATCGGCAAACAGGTATCGTAGTAAAACAAGCCATCCACGCAGCAACCCAGAAGATGGTAGCAATCCGGGTGTACCGGCAACAGCCTAAAGGCAGATTCAATGTCTGTTTTGGCCATAAGGGCTCCCCGACCGGCTCGCCGCACCAACAGCACCGCCTTATCAAAAGAGACATAGGAAACCGATGCCTCTTCCCTGGAGATGCCGTCGTTGACCGATGAGCCCCTCGGGTAAGATAAATGGTGGATTAGGCGAAACTTACCACTGTCCTTTTTGGGGACTACTCCCAAAGGGGACACCCTCAAATTGCAAAAAGGGGGGGAAGAAAACGGGCCCTCAATACGACCCAGATTAACCTCTTTACTGACCTTGTCTCGAAGAGCCTCCGGATAGAGCATAGCCGATTTCAAATTACCAGCCAGTTGAGGGGACGCTGAGGGAACAAAGGGGATGAAAAAACCATACAGAAAACCTATGCGCAGTTGCTCCCCTTCCGACCTATTGGGGTAACGCTCTAGCCAGGGCAACATCTCGTCCACGCTCACTGGCGTCTTTCCCATCAGCAGGCCCTGTGCCCCTATGTGCGGGTTTGGCACCGCGGGGGCAACGGACTGCCCCGTGGGAGCCCCCACAGGAGGAGCACTCATGCTTAAATTTGCATAACCCGAAAAACTTACAGTGGCCCTCGTTAAAGAGCCAGCAAGTTCCGGGTCTCTTAGCGGCCGCTGCGCCCTGCTGAACTGCTGAGGATGCAGCGGCCCCTCCAAGAAAGGGGGTCTGTCTCTGCGCCATCATAAGACGAAGCCATACATCTGTGGCCTTGCAACCCCACCCTACGTCGGGCTGCAACGCCAAACGCCGTCGGAATTCCTCATCATATTTCCACCAGGCACTGCCGCCATGAGATTTGTATGCATTATAGATTGAATCCAAATAGATGAAGAGCTCCGAACAACGCTCAGGATGTTTTTCCCCCATTATACCACCCAACACCGCAAAAGCCTGAAGCCAGTTACCAATTGTTCTGGCAACGCGGGGCCTGCGCTCAGCCGACCTGTCCATAAAAGGCTTGCGTTCCCTTTCAATTGTGTGTTGGTCCACAGATACCAAGGACCAGATATCCACATACTTATTATCCCAAATTTTTTGCCTGACTTCATCACTGACATGCGAGCCCAACGGACTTATCCCACAGAAAAAGGACTCCTTGTGCACGCTAGCTCTTGGCGGAGACGGAGCCCGAGTGCTCGGAATAGGCGAGACTGCCCCTTTTTGGCCGGACTCCAGCTGCGTCAATAAGGCCTTAAGGGCCGGTACCAACACCTGTGACCCACCCCCAGCACCCCAGGCCCCAGCGTAGTCAAACTCACCAACCACGGCAGAAGACGGAAAAGGAGGCGTTGCTGAAGAACTCTCGGACGACACCATCACCGGAGGAGCTGGCACTGGAGCTCGTGGAGGCTGCACCGACATCGATGGGAGTGCCTCTGGGACAGGAGCATCCAAAGGAATGGAAAAAGAGGCGGGCGCGCCGGACCTATCGTCCGCGCGAGAGGGCTGCCTAGCATGCCCCAAGGATCCGCGCCTGGGCCCATGACGTTCCTCCCGGCCCCTGGGGGTCCTGGAGCGGCTCCGAGAGGAGGATGGGGACCTCCAGCGGGAAGATCTAGAGCGCCTGGACCTACTGCGGCGCCTATGTGACCTATGGCGACGACTCCTGCTGTGCCTATGATACCTCCCCGAGCTGCGAGACGACGATCTGGAGAAAGATCGTATATCTCGCCTGCGGGAGTGGTTCCGCCTGTCACCCGCGGCGCGGGGGGGCTCCCGAACGGGGGTAAATAACAGGGGAGAGGAAGGGCCTGCAACTTCATCCCCAGCATCTCCAAATACTGATGCTGGGGGATCATCTAAGATGCGCTGCTCAGGATGTGACTCTAAGGCCTGTGCAGCTGCAATGGTAGGGACAGCAGAATTGACTAAGCCAGCCTCCTCTGTAGCAGAGGAGCTGGAACCACCTGGGGCGCTAGCATTGCCCATGATCATTGGCTGAAGGAGGGGAAGGTCAGGGCTATGCACAGCAACTCGGCAGGGGAGTGAGAAAACACCACGAGGAGAGCCTGAAGAAGAAGGGGGCGGAGCCGCCGCGCAAACGCGCGCACGGGCGCCAGCACCGCCCCTCCCCCCTCCTCCTCCAGCTCCCACCGCCACAGAGCTCACCCGACGCTGTGAAGCCCTGATGGGGCTTGGACTCAAACGATCCGGCGGCCGGGTGACCCTACGAGGGGCCCGCCGACCCCCCACATCGGTACCTGTGACGCGGCGCGGCGAGCGGGACGGTCCAGGCGCACCCAGATCGGCGGCGACACGGGCCAGGAAGCCGCCATCGGACCGAACCCGCTCCCGGATCATCCTCACCAGCTCGTCAGCCATCCTCAGCCAGAGCTTTTCCTGCTGGCGCTGACAGGTAAGAGGAAGTGGGGAGGGGTATCGCCCCTCCTTTTAGGACCTCTGTCCCACTCCTAGGCTTCCCCCAACCTAACTCCTATTGGTCCCCCCCCGCGTCAGCCTATAGGGAGGCCCCCTGTCACTAAGGGGAGGGGAAAGGGGTGATCTAACTAACCCTCTCTGTCTACCCCCAGCCTCTCATTTAGTCAGCGGCACCTAGGCCTAATTGGCCCGGTGCCGACCATTCTGGTCCTGTCAGCAGAGTGTTCCCGTTCTAGTCCTGTCAGCAGAGTGTTCCCGTTCTGGTCCTGTCAGCAGAGTGTTCCCGTTCTGGTTCCGTCAGCAGCGTGTTCCCGTTCTGGTCCTGTCAGCAGAGTGTTCCCGTTCTGGTTCCGTCAGCAGCGTGTTCCCGTTCTGGTCCTGTCAGCAGAGTGTTCCCGTTCTGGTTCCGTCAGCAGCGTGTTCCCGTTCTGGTCCTGTCATCAGAGTGTTCCCGTTCTAGTCCTGTCAGCAGAGTGTTTCCGTTCTGGTCCTGACAGCAGCGTGTCAGGATTCTGGTCCTGTCAGCAGCATGTTCAGGCTCTGGTCCTGTCAGCAGCATTTTCCGGTTCTGGTCCTGTCAGCAGCATGTTCCGGTTCTGGTCCTGTCAGCAGCATGTTCAGGTTCCGGTCCTGTCAGCAGCATGTTCCGGTTCTAGTCCTGTCAGCAGCATGTTCAGGTTTTGGTCCTGTCAGCAGCATGTTCCGGTTCTGGTCCTGTCAGCAGCATACTCAGGCTCTGGTCCGGTCAGCAGCATGCTCAGGTTCTGGTCCTGTCAGCAGCATGTTCCCATTCTGGTCCTGTCAGCAGTGTGTTCAGGTTCTGGTCCTGTCAGCAGCGTGTTCCAGTTCTGGTCCTGTCAGCAGCATACTCAGGCTCTGGTCCGGTCAGCAGCATGCTCAGGTTCTGGTCCTGTCAGCAGCATGTTCCCATTCTGGTCCTGTCAGCAGTGTGTTCAGGTTCTGGTCCTGTCAGCAGCGTGTTCCGATTCTGGTCCTGTCAGCAGCATGTTCCCATTCTGGTCCTGTCAGCAGTGTGTTCAGGTTCTGGTCCTGTCAGCAGCGTGTTCCAGTTCTGGTCCTGACAGCAGCATGTTCCCGCTCTGGTCCCGTCAGCAGCATGTTCAGGTTCTGGTCCTGTTAGCAGCATGTTCCCGTTCTGGTCCTGTCAGCAGCATGTTCAGGTTCTGGTCCTGTCAGCAGCATGTGTTCAGGTTCTGGTCCCGTCAGCAGCATGTTCCCGTTCTGGTCCTGACAGCGGCGCTCTCTCATTCTGGTCATGTCAGCAGCATGTTCAGGTTCTGGTCCTGTCAGCAGCGCTCCCTCATTCTGGTCCTGACAGCGGCGCTCCTCATCCTGCTCCTGTCAGTAGCATGTTTAAGTTCTGGTTCTGTCAACAGCGTGTTCCTGTTCTGGTCCTGACAGCGGCGCTTTCTCATTCTGGTCCTGTCAGCAGCATGTTCAGGTTCTGGTCCTGTCAGCAGCGCTCCCTCATTCTGGTCCTGACAGTGGTGCTCTCTCATTCTGGTACTGTCAGTAACATGTTCAGGTTCTGGTCCTGTCAGCAGCATGTTCAGGTTCTGGTCCTGTCAGCAGCATGTTCAGGTTCTGGTCCTGTCAGCAGCATGTTCCCATTCTTTTGTATAATCAAGTTTATTGCTATTTTAACACACAACACATACAAGACATGTTCAACAGCAATGATGTAGGCAAAGGCCAACTTAGACCACGCAGGGTCACATAAGCATCAGAACCCCAAAGGGAACCGTCGAACGTATAGAAACATAAACAAACAAACAATGCATTTTCAGCGAGCATCAAGCACCCAACTATGGGCCCGCAACCTGCCCCGTATTGGGGGGAATATTAGGTCTTAGTGGGCGATGCAATGGCGATCAGCCGTGAGGCTACAGGCAACACATACCTCATTTAGGGTCGTCTGCCGACGGTCTCGCCGTCCGGAGACAGGTCTAGAGACCGCCCCCAGAGGTCCTGAGTCATGGGGGCCCACAGTCCACGGGCGGGGCCGGAGGGGGGGCACCGTGGCCTCCAGCAAACCGACTCCTGCTCCGCATGTTCCCATTCTGGTCCTGTCAGCAGCGTTTTCCCATTCTGGTCCTGACAGCGGTGCTCTCTCATTCTGGTCCTGTCAGCAGCATGTTCAGGTTCTGGTCCTGTCAGCAGGATGCTCAGGTTCTGGTCCTGTCAGCAGCATGTTCCAGTTCTGGTCCTGTCAGCAGCGTGTTCCCATTCTGGTCGTGAAAGCGGCGCTCTGTCATTCTGGTCCTGTCAGTAGCATGTTCAGGTTCTGGTCCTGTCAGCAGCGCTCCCCTTTTTTTGGTCCTGACCACGGCGCTTCCTCATTCTGGTCCTGTCAGCAGCACTCTCTCATTCTGGTCCTGTCAGTAGCATGTTCAGGTTCTGGTACTGTCAGCAGCGTGTTCCCGTTCAGGTCCTGACAGCGGCGCTCTCTCATTCTGGTCCTGTCAGCAGCATGTTCAGGTTCTGGTACTGTCAGCAGCGTGTTCCCGTTCAGGTCCTGACAGCGGCGCTCTCTCATTCTGGTCCTGTCAGTAGCATGTTCAGGTTCTGGTACTGTCAGCAGCGTGTTCCCGTTCAGGTCCTGACAGCGGCGCTCTCTCATTCTGGTCCTGTCAGCAGCATGTTCAGGTTCTGGTCATGTCAGCAGCATGTTCCCATTCTGGTCCTGTCAGCAGCATGTTCAGGTTCTGATCCTGTCATCAGCACTCTCTCATTCTGGTCCTGTCAGCAGCATGTTCAGGTTCTGGTCCTGTCAGCAGCATGTTCAGGTTCTGGTCATGTCAGCAGCATGTTCCCATTCTGGTCCTGTCAGCAGCATGTTCAGGTTCTGATCCTGTCATCAGCACTCTCTCATTCTGGTCCTGTCAGCAGCGTGTTCAGGTTCTGGTCCTGTCAGCAGCATGTTCCCATTCTGGTCCTGTCAGCAGCATGTTCAGGTTCTGGTCCTGTCAGCAGCATGTTCCCATTCTGGTCCTGTCAGCAGCGTGCTCAGGTTCTGGTCCTGTCAGCAGCATGTTCAGGTTCTGGTCCTGTCAGCAGCATGTTCCCATTCTGGTCCTGTCAGCAGCATATTTCCATTCTGATCCTGTCAGCAGCAGGTTCCCTGTCTGGTCCTGTCAGCTGCGCTCCATCATTCTGGTCCTGTCAGCAGCATGTTCCCATTCTGGTCCTGTCAGCAGCAGGTTCCCTGTCTGGTCCTGTCAGCAGCATGTTCCCATTCTGGTCCTGTCAGCAGCATATTTCCATTCTGATCCTGTCAGCAGCAGGTTCCCTGTCTGGTCCTGTCAGCTGCGCTCCATCATTCTGGTCCTGTCAGCAGCAGGTTCCCTGTCTGGTCCTGTCAGCAGCAGGTTCCCTGTCTGGTCCTGTCAGCAGCATGTTCCCATTCTGGTCCTGTCAGCAGCATGTTCCCATTCTGGTCCTGTCAGCAGCAGGTTCCCTGTCTTGTCCTGTCAGCTGCGCTCCATCATTCTGGTCCTGTCGGCAGCGTCTTCTGGTCCTGTCAGTGACACGCTCTCTTTCAGCGTGCTCACTCCACTTCCTCCCTCCTAAACTGTGTTGTCAAGTCCAGATAGGCTGTTCTAGGTCCGAGTGGGTGGAGTTGACAAGAGCCAGCTGTGCTCTCCCACTGGGCGTGCAGCAGTGCAATACTTACCTCTCCCCCCACGCTACGCCACTGGTTTCCAGTACTCCACGTGGCAACATCTGAATTTTTATAGGTTTTCCTAGGAATGCTGACACTTCCTTTTATAAAATGTATAAACTTCTGTTGTCACCTTTTCTTTTCATTCTTTGAGTGGTGATCTCCTTCAACCCTTTTCACCACTTCCTAAACTGCCGCAAGTCATTGTTTGAAGTTGGCTTTCTATACTGCATGGGAAAATGTTGCCATGATGTGCCCGTACCCAAGCGGGTTTTATACCTTCCTCTGGATCCTTTGTGGGGTTCTGTCTTATTTCCAGGATTTGACATTTGTTTTTTGCACCAATGCAGTTTTTGTCATGTTGATGGTTTCAGTATTTTAATCTAAAACTCTCAGGATTTGGCCTTCAGCGAACCAGGAACCTGTGACAACCGACTTCATGCAACACTTTGCACTGGTTCTTCAAGATGCATATGTGTCAAATGTCTTCTATTCGGCATTTTACAGAAGGAAGTGCCGAGGGCCAATCCCAAACAGGTTGTTATATTCTGCAGAACAATTATTCTTTGTTTCCTCAACAAGGGGTCTTCCAGTTCACATTTTCCCTGTTTAGATAAGTCATCTCCAGACACCAATGGCGGGTGGTGCTCCCAATTTTCGGGGAGGCGCAAACAAACTGAAAACTTCTGAAAAACCCCCATGAATTGCAGCCTCACTGTGCCCATAAACATGCAGCCACTGTGCCAAACACAGCCAAACATCAGCTACAATTCACTTGTAGAACAAAATGCTTCTAAGACTTCAAAGGAGTTCAGTGCACCCTCACCTAGGCCCAGGCCCGGACTGGGACAAAAAATAGGCCCGGGCATTTTAGACTGAGCGGCGGCGGGGCGCTTTGGGGCGGCGGTTAATGATGGGATATGGGGTTTCAGCACCTTGTACCTCTGGACCCCTTTACATTACACAGCACCCTGCACCTCTGGACCCCTTTACATTACACAGCACCCTGGACCCCTTTACATTACATAGCACCGCACCTCTGGACCCCTTTATATTACACAGCACCCTGCACCCCTTTACATTACACAGCACCCTGCACCTCTGGACCCCTTTACATTACACAGCACCCTGGACCCCTTTAAATTACATAGCACCGCATCTCTGGACCCTTTTACATTACACAGCACCCTGCACCTCTGGACCCCTTTGCATTACACAGCACCCTGCACCTATGGACCCCTTTACATTACACAGCACCCTGCACCTATGGACCCCATTACATTACACAGCACCCTGCACCTATGGACCCCTTTACATTACACAGCACCCTGCACCTCTGGACCCCTTTACATTACACAGAACCCTGCACCTTTGGACCCCTTTATATTACACAGCACTCTGCATCACTGGCCTCCTATACATTACACAGCACCCTGCACCTCTGGACCCATTTACATTACACAGCACCCTGCACCTCTGGACCCCTTTACATTACACAGCACCCTGGACCCTTTTACATTACATAGCACCGTACCTCTGGACCCCTTTACATTACACAGCACCCTGCACCTCTGGACCCCTTTACATTACACAGCACCCTGGACCCCTTCACATTACATAGCACTGCACCTCTGGACCCCTTTACATTACACAGCACCCTGCACCTCTGGACCCCTTTGCATTACACAGCACCCTGCACCTCTGGACCCCATTTACATTACACAGCACCCTGCACCTCTGGACCCCTTTACATTACACAGCACCCTGGACCCCTTTACATTACATAGCACTGCACCTCTGGACCCCCTTACATTACACAGCACCCTGCACCTCTGGACCCCTTTGCATTACACAGCACCCTGCACCTATGGACCCCTTTACATTACACAGCACCCTGCACCTCTGGACCCCTTTACAGGAAAGAGGGACAGAGGGACATTGCTCCAAATCAGGGACAGTTGGGAGGTATGTGTACAGTGGAATACTACTTGCACCTGAAAGGATATACAAGGTCAGGTGGTTATACTGACACATTTCTAAAGGGGAAACCTTGGCCAGACTATGAACCTTTAGCCCAATGAGTGGTCAGGCTTAATGGCAATGGTATAAAGAGTTATAGCAATAGCAATAATGACAGCAATGTCCCTGTTGCAGATCTGATGGTCTTCAACGGCAGTAGGGGCTCACTAATTGTATCCAATAAGGTGTAATAGCAAGCAATAAGGTTCCTTGAAATGGTAGAAGCTCAAGGTGTCTATGCACAGTGTTCAAGATAAGATGGGTTCAGTAGAGTATTCCCGAGGTGAAGATATCTGTGCAAAGTGTCCCAGTGAACCCATGAGAAAAGAATTTGTGAAGGTGGGCTATTGCCCTCTCAGCGACCAGGCCGATTTAAGGCCCTCCGGACAGCAGCTCCTGTAGTGACACACATGCAGCGGATCCGCTGTATCGATCTCCCGATGCGAGGCTCAGAACCCAGGTTGGCGGGGGGATCGGAGTGATGGTGAATGGATGTCTGATGGACAGCAAGCAGTGCAAGGCCCCTCTCGTCTGGGTTGGAATGTGATACTCTATGCACAGAGAGGTCCGTCTCGTGTCAGGCCTGGGAGGAAGCTTTTGCTTCTTTTATAGTTCCTCCCAGAAATCTCTCCAATGGAAGCAAAGATCCCTGGGATGTGTAGTCCAGGTACAGAGTCATGCAAAGCAATTATCAGTCTGAGGAACTACTCATCCCACAATCCCTTTAGTTTGCTCACAAACATGATGTCAGTTGATAACACTGGGCGCTAGAGGGACATGCAATGCAGAGAAATACCGGAGGATCACTGTACAGTGGAACCTTGGATTACGAGTATAATCCGTTCCAGGAGAACGCTCATAATCCAAAGTACTCGCATATCAAAGCAAGTTTCCCCATTGAAGTCAATGGAAACTAAAATAATTTGTTCCGCATTGACTCCAATGGCATGCAATACCGCATTTGGCCAGAGGTGGAGGGGGCGCCAAAGAGCTCTCGGCTGAACTCTGAAAACCTTGGAAGGTCTCGGGAACAGAGTATTTCAGAGATTTTCCAAGCATTTCCGAACGGCGCTGATCGGCTTTGAACGGCACCGTTCGGCTCTGCTTGGCCCGGTGCCCCCCCCCCCCCACCTCAGGCCAAGCGCGGTATTGTACACCGTTTTGGCTTGAATCCTGCTAATTTTGGGAGACAACATTTGCAAACGGAGTCAGGCTTTTTTTAAATACAGCGCTCGTATGGCGAACCGCTTGTTAACCATGTTACTCACAATCCGAGGTTCCACTGTATATATATATTTTTATGGCATAACTTTTGAGACAGAGTACAAGACTGAGGACACAGATTCCTGATTCTCTTTCAATGCAGCCTCAGCTGCACTGGAGAATAAATGAACAGGAGGCATTCTGTACAGAGGCTTCCTGTTTATTCAGAAGCTACCCCCTTATCGATGGCCCTGTATATATTTTATATTTAATTTGGCCATGGGGTACATCCTTATCACACAGTACACGCCGCCACATTTTGACTGCCTTCGGGGGACGCACTGCTAATAATACTTTCCTGGCTGTTGCATCACCAGAAATACTCGGAGCAAAAAACATTTTGTTCTACAAAGTGAAGAGTTGATTGTCACCCCAACCCCCCCCCCCCCACCCCAACCCCCACCCATCCAGAACCCTCTAGGCACACATAGGCCGTCTCTCTGTCTTCTATAAGTTCCTCGTTGGAGCTCTGACAACCTATAAAATAAAGTTCCACTGATTGCAGTGCCTGAACTCCTGTATTCACCTCGTTATTTAAAGTGGTGCCCCGGAGCCTAGTGAGATATTAATAGCAAGGTATGAGCCACCACGCCCTCTCCGCATTGCGTGCCTTTCTTCAACCGTGACTATCGCGCTCTATAAATATTGACCTGTGTTACCTTCTCTCCAGATCCTGAGTAATGGGTTTAGAATGGAGTGATTCATGTGTACCTGGGCTTCTTCCACATCTACGGGAAGTTTCTAGAACAGGTGACCCCACCTTAGCAGGGCCAACTGGATGGGGATAATGTACGTCATTAGATACTTCCTTGTTTCTGAGTAAACGCTTTGACTCATAGACCACCGAGAATAACCGCGACAAGTCTCGGCGTGCGGAGTGTGTGATGTCACCGGGATCGACGTCTTCCTATATTTACTAGAGGTTCAGCTTCACTAGCAACAAAAACGAAATACTGGATTTAAAATGGAAAGATTTGTTACATTGTGACGTAAAGGAAATGCTTAGACCTACAAGGGGACCATACAGAACTAACAAAAGACAAGTCCTAGATAGAGGGAACAAGACCTTGACGGGGAAAAGACCTTGACGGGGACAAGAACTTGACGGGAACTAACAAAAGACAATGCCTAGATAGACGGGACAAGACCTACAAGGGGACAAGACCTTGATGGGGACAAGACCTTGACGGGGACAAGACCTTGACGGGAACTAACAAAAGACAATGCCTAGATAGATGGGACAAGACCTACAAGGGGACAAGACCTTGATGGGGACAAGACCTTGACGGGGACAAGACCTACAGAACTAACAAAAGACAATGCCTAGATATAAGGGACAAGACCTACAAGGGGACAAGACCTTGATAGGGACACGACCTACAGAATTAACAAAGGACAAGTCCTAGATAGAGGGGACAAGACCTTGACTGGGACAAGACCTTGACGGGGACAAGACCTACAGAACTAACAAAAGACAATGCCTAGATAGAGGGGACAAGACCTACTAGGGGACAAGACCTTGACGGGGACAAGACCTACAGAACTAACAAAAGACAAGTCCTAGATAGAGGGGACAAGACCTACAAGGGGACAAGACTTTGACGGGGACAAGACCTACAGAACTAACAAAAGACAAATCCTAGATAGAGGGGGCAAGACCTACAAGGGGACAAGACCTTGACGGGGACAAGACCTACAGAACTAATAAAAGCCTAGATAGAGTAGATAGAGGTGACAAGACCTACAGGGCATGAGACCTACAAGGGGACAAGACCTTGAAGGGGAGCATACAGAACTAACAAAAGACAATTCCCAGATAAAGGGGACAAGACGTACAATGGGACAATACCTTGAAGGGGACCAGACCTACAGAACTAACTAAAGACAATGCCTAGATAGAGGGGCCAAGACCTTGAAGTGGACAAGACCTTCCTTGACGGGGTAACGACCTACAGAACTAACAAAAGACAAGTCCTAGATAGAGTAGATAGAGGAGACAAGACCTACAGGGCATGAGACCAACAAGGGGACAAGACCTTGAAGAGGACCAGACCTACAGAACTAACAAAAGAAAAGTCCTAGATAGAAGGGAGAAGACCTACAAGGAGACAAGACCTTGACCGGGACCAGACCTACGGAACTAAAAAAAGACAAGTCCTAGATAGAGGGGACAAGACCTACAAGGGGACAATACCTTGACGGGGACCAGACCTACAGAACTAACAAAAGACAAGTCCTACAAGACCTACAAGGGGACAAGATTTTCTTTCCTTCTCTCTTTCTTTGTAATGAAAACAGAAATGTTTTATTTAAAAATGTTATTATCATGTTGATAAATTGGAAAGAGGAACCATGGAAGACAAAATATAAATGCTAGGGTTAGGGCTGGGCTTAGAACTAGAGGTTAGGGTTGGGGTTAGGGTTGGGGGTTAGGGTTGGGGGTTAGGGTGTTAGGATTTTTCCTTAAAGAATAAGGCTAGGACTCAAGAATTGGAACAGGGACCTTTCCCAGAGGTCAAATGTCACGGGGCATGGCTGCCCCTCCCCCCCCCAAAGTGTACTGCCTACCCCAACTTAGTAAGAGAGTGAACAAGTCGGGGAAGTGAAATGATCAAAGCGAACAAGCTTCGCAACTGCTGTCAATGTTTTATCTGTTGGTGCATCTGCAAAGGGACAAGTCCTATAAGGGGATAAGCCCTAGAGGGGACAAGACCTATATGGGTCAAGACCTACAATGGACAAGACTTTCAGGGGACAAGACCTACAAAGGGATAAGACCTACAGGGGACAAGACCTACAAGGGTGCAAGACCAATAAGGCACACGACCTACAGGGGACAAGACCTACAAGGGGACAAGACCAACAAAGGAATATGACCTACTTTGGACAAGACCTACAAGGGGACAAGACCAACAAGGGACAAGACCTACAAGAGCATAAGACCTACAGGGGACAAGACCTACAAGAGCATAAGACCTACAAGGGACAAGACCTACAAGGGGACAAGACTTAGAGGGGACAAGACCTACAAGGGGACAAGACCTACAAGAGCATAAGACCTAGAGGGGACAAGACCTACAGGGGACAAGACTTAGAGGGGACAAGACCTACAAGGGGACAAGACCTACAAGGGGACAAGACCTACAAGAGCATAAGACCTAGAGGGGACAAGACCTACAGGGGACAAGACTTAGAGGGGACAAGACCTACAAGCGGATAAGACCTCCAGGAGACAAGACATACAAGGGGACAAGCCCTACAAGGGAACAAGACCTAGAGGGGAAAAGACTTACAAGGGACAAGACCTAGAGGGGACAAGACCTACGGGGGACAAGAACAACAAGGGACAAATCCTACAAGGGGACAAGACCTAGATGGTACAAGACCTCTAGGGGACAAGACATACAAGGGGGCAAGACCTAGAGGGGATAAGACATACAAGGGGATAAAACCTAGAGCAGACAAAACCTAGGGTATAAGACTTCCAGGGGACAAGACCCAGAGAGGACAAATTCTACAAGGGAACAAGACTTACAGGGGAAAAGACCTTGAAGGGGGGCAGACCTACAAAACTAACAAAAGACAAAGCCTAGATAGAGGGGACAAGACCTACAGGGGATGAGACCTACAAGGGGACAATATTTTCTTTCTTTCTTTATTTGTAATGAAAACAGAAATGTTTAATTTAATAATGCTATTATCATGTTGATAAATCTGAAAGAGGAACCAAGAAAAACAAAATATAAACAGATTCAATTTTAGTTTAAAGATCATAAAAAGGGAAGGAAGTCAAATGATCTAAGAGAACAAGCTTCACAACTGCTGTCAATGTTTTATCTGTTGGTGCATATGCAAAGGGACAAGACCCACAGGGTACAAGACATATAGGGGACAAGACCTACAAGGGACACAATCTATAGGGGACAAGACCTACAAGGGACAAGACCTAGAGGGAACAAGACCTACAAGGGACAAGATCTATAGGGGAGAAGACATACAAGTGGACAATACCTACAGGGGACAAGACCTACAAGGGGATAAGACATACAGGGGACAAGACCAACAAGGGTACAAGACCCACGAAGGGATAAGACCTACAGGGGACAAGACTAACAAGGGACAAGACCTACAAGTGGACAAGACCTACAGGGCAAAAGACATACAAGGGGATAATACCTACAGGGGACAAGACCTAGAGGGGACATGACCTAAAAGTGGACAAGACCTAAAAGGGAATAAGACCTACAGGGGACAAGACCAACAAGGGACAAGACCTACAAGGAGACAAGACCTAGAGGGGACAAGACCTAGAGGGGACAAGACCTACAGGGGACAAGACCTACAAGCGGATTAGACCTACAAGGGGACAAAACCTTCAAGGGGACAAGACCTAGAGGGAACAAGAGCTACAACTGGACAAGACCTACAAGGGGATAAGACCTACAAGGGGACAAAACCTACAAGGGGACAAGACCTACAAGGAACCAAAAAATGTATGGGCTGCCAATGCGCCATAGAGCACCAAAAAATGTAACACGCACCATTCCTGCCAATGTATAGCAACGCACACCCATCGGCAAGGAGAGCTTGGGTGCCATTCAGAATCAATGTATGGAAGGTGCATTGGGCCATGTTTTGTGGTAATGCACACAATAGTGTAAATGAGCCCATCAAATGATGGCGGCAGATCTCAGTGTTGGAGCGTGCGCCACCTTTTGGATGGATCTTTGGACCATTGGTGTTCATGAGCTGAAGGTGTAAAATATAGGCGGCAGGGGCCCCGCAGACAGTTCCTGGTCCATGAAGGGGCAGGCCCGGGGTTGGAGAACATGAAGGGCCCCGGGGTTGGAGAATGCAGTCTGTGCCACCCATTCCAACAAAATCCCGTCTCCTGGAGGAATCTTGTGACTTCCCAGCCAGACAGTTTAATCCTCCCGTCTCTAAATGTCTGAGTGACTTTACTCAGGAGAAGCGGCAGAACAAGTCCGTCCTGTCCTCAGACGCCATCTCTCCATTCATGAGTTCAGACCGTTACAGCGCGATGTGGAGTGCTTAAAGGAGAACTCCACCCACCTCCAAAAATCGTGTCCTTGTGGTATAAATCCTCCTCAGTCTTGCACAGGTATACAAGCAAAACCGACACAAATAATATCACCTTGTATCCCTTAATACATCTTTGGGCGCCTTTCAGACGGACGGCTGTTTTGCCACAGATAAAAGCATGTTTATGTTTTGCTGGAATTCAAGACTCCATGCACAGCGATCAGCTGCATTTGTACAGTGCTTTTAGCTGCGGTTGCGTTTAGCCGCGGCACGATATTGAACGAGGGATCCGACTTGGATCCCTGCCAATACCAAGCACTCCATGACAAATTTAAATTGAAAAACCGGCATGGGTTCCCACTACAGGAGCATACCAGGCCCTTTGGTCTGCTATAGATTTTAAGGAGACACCCCGTACGCCGAAAAAAACGGCATGAGGTTCCCCCCAAAATCCATGCCAGACCCGTATCTGAGCAGCAGCCGGCAGGTCAGGAAAGGGGTGGGGACGAGCGAGCGGCCCCCCACTCCTTAAGCATGCCAGGCCGCATGCCCTTAACATGGGGGGTAGGTGCTTTGGGGCAGGGGGGCGCACTGTGGCCCCCCCACCCCAAAGCAACTGTCCCCAACGCTGGCCGTTGGTTGTCGGTGCGGGAGGGGGGCTCATTGAAATCCGGGAGCCTCCTTTAATAAGGGGGCCCCTAGATGCCGGCCCCCCACCCTAGGTGAATTAAAAAAAAAAAAAAAAAACACTACACAGGGTTATTAAAGTCATTTATTAGTCAGCTCGAGTGCCCCCCTCGCTTCTTTAGCTCTTTTACGAGGGGGGGGCTGCTTCTTCGATGTCTTCTGGGGGGGTGGTGTGCCGGTCTTCACCGCCATCTGGTTCTCTTCCACTGGGGGGGGGGGGGGGAACTTTCTTCTTTAGCTCTTTTACAGCGGCCCCCCTCCCTCCCTCCTGGGCTTCTTCTAAGTCTTCGGCGGGGGGGGATGTTCCAGTCCAGTCAAGGGGGACTCTAATGGTGTCTCTGATGTAAGGGGAGATTCTAATGGGGTCTCTGATGTAAGGGGGGATTCTGATGGGGTCTCTGATGTAAGGGGGGATTCTGATGGGGTCTCTGATGTAAGGGGGGACTCTGATGAAAGAGGGGTCTCTGATGGGAACTCTGATATAGGGGGGACTCTGATGGGGTCTCTGATGTAAGGGGGGACTTTGATGAAAGAGGGGTCTCTGATGTAAGGGGGACTCTAATGGGGTCTCTGAAGTAAGGGGGGACTCTGATAGGGTCTCTGATGTAAGGGTGGACTCTGATGTAAGGGGGGACTCTAATGGGGTCTCTGAAGTAAAAGGGACTCTAATGGGGTCTCTGATGTAAGGGGGGACTCTGATGGGAACCCTAATAGGGTCTCTGAAGTAAGGGGGACTATAATGGGGTCTCTGATGTAAGGGGGGACTCTGATGGGAACTCTAATGGGGTCTCTGAAGTAAGGGGGACTCTAATGGGTTCTCTGATGTAAGGGGGGACTCTGATGTAAGGGAGACTCTGATGGGAACTCTGATATAGGGGGGACTCTGATGGGGTCTCTGATGTAAGGGGGGACTTTGATGAAAGTGGGGTCTCTGATGTAAGGGGGACTCCAATGGGGTCTCTGAAGTAAGGGGGGACTCTGATAGGGTCTCTGATGTAAGGGTGGACTCGGATGTAGGGGGGACTCTAATGGGGTCTCTGAAGTAAAAGGGACTCTAATGGGGTCTCTGATGTAAGGGGAGACTCTGATGGGAACCCTAATAGGGTCTCTGAAGTAAGGGGGACTCTAATGGGGTCTCTGATGTAAGGGGAGACTCTGATGGGAACCCTAATAGGGTCTCTGAAGTAAGGGGGACTCTAATGGGGTCTCTGATGTAAGGGGGGACTCTGATGGGAACTCTAATGGGGTCTCTGAAGTAAGGGGGACTCTAATGGGTTCTCTGATGTAAGGGGGGACTCTGATGTAAGGGGAGACTCTGATGGGAACTCTAATGGGGTCTCTGAAGTAAAGAGGACTCTAATGGGGTCTCTGAAGTAAGGGGGGACTCTGATAGGGTCTCTGATGTAAGGGTGGACTCTGATGTAAGAGGGGACTCTAATGGGGTCTCTGAAGTAAGAGGGACTCTAATGGGGTCTCTGATGTAAGGGGGAACTCTGATATGATACACGGTGCTCCAGTCGGGGTTCAGACTGGATGTTGGTTGTATATATTTTCCCCTAAGCCATGAAAAGGTGATAAATGTGGGCGGAGCTGATGCCGGTGACACCTCGAGTGACAGATAATGATGGAGGTTAGAGGAGGGGGAGGGGAGATAATGATGGCGGCGTGGCAGGCGGGTGACCCATCACATACAGATTTATGTCTCTATAGAAATATTTACTGTGACATAAATCCCGGAGACGTCTTTGTTCCCCGAATATTTCTATACATAGAACACAAACACTCGGCGCTGATAACATCGATCGGATATTGATCGCCCTGCGCAGGGATTGGAGGATTCCCCGTCATTTCCTCCTCTGGAGGTGTGGAGGAGATCGGCGCACACAATCTTATCGCCGGGCGACACCTCATATCACTATATATAGATTGTCATTGTCCGTCCACGAGGGCCGCCATATGTGCCACTTACATCCTTTCTTTCCTGAGATGCCGAGCGGTGATGACGCTTCACGACAACCAGCTGGATCGCCGACAACAGCGCATTTCCTGCGTGTCTGAGATCCTAACTAATGATAAAGTGTACCTGTCATCATGTCAGTTACAATGTACAGTCTGATCACTGGGGGGGGGGAGGGGAGACTGAGGAAATGCTTCCTCCTCCTTCTACAAAGTTACAATGTACAGTCTGATCACTGGGGGAGGGGAGACTGAGGAAATGCCGCCTCCTCCTTCTACAAAGTTACAATGTACAGTCTGATCACTGGGGGGGGGGGTATTGGGCAGAATCTTGGGAGGAGTTATGCAAATATCAAAATGTCTTGAAGGGCGGGTGTCAGTCTGGAGGAATGGGCGTTCCTTGTCAGGCTGTATTTGTATGCAGACCGCCCACATGTAATGGCTATCCAATGAATAAAAGGGGCGGGGTCAGGCTGGGGAGGAAAGCCCTAGATGATGCTGGACGTCCTCCAGACAGGAAATGAGGCGGGTTCTGTCTGACTTGCTGTAGCATCTAATGCATATTGTGAGCAGCTCACAGTGTGCATCCTGGGGCAGAAGATGGGGATGGGGGATGGGAAAGGTTGTTGGGTGTGTTTCTCATAGCCGGCTTTTTATTTATCCCTGAGATCAGTTTTCCAATAAATCTTCCTCGTTCTTCTCTGAATATTTATGAGCTCTGAGTCATTGGCCCTCCGGCCATCATCCTGCCCATACTTGTCTATGACAGACAATACATACAATGTACCTCTTCTACCATCCACAATACAGACACCCAGTGGCCCCTGAGCCCCTGAGGGCCCCTGTGCCAGACCAAGCTTTGGGTAATAAAAACCTGACAGGAGATCTGACCCCTCCCTTCTGTATACAGACTAAAACATTGTGGGCCAGATTCTCATAGAAATTCGCCGGCGTAGCGTAAGCCATTTACGCTACGCCGCCGCAACGTAACAGAGCAAGTGCCGTATTCTCCAAGCACTTGCTCCGTAGTTTGCGGAGGCGTAGCGTAAATGGCCCAGCGTAAGGGCGCGTAATTCAAAGGGGGCGGCTTGTATTTAAATTAAGCGGGCCCCCGCGTCGATCGAACTGCGCATGCGCCGGCCGGGGAAAAAGCCCAGTGCTCCAGCTCACGTCGGAAAGCGTCGTTGAAACCGACGTCAAAACTACGTGATCGTCACTACGCAATGCCCTATTCGCGAACGAGTTAGTAAAACGACGTAAGCGACGGAAAAAAAGCCGACGCTGACCCGACGCCATACTTAACATGACATCCGACGGCATCCGGCGGTACTGCGTAAGGTTAACCCTCATATTAGCAGGGGTAACCTTACGCGTTCGTAAACGACGTACGCGACGACGAGGCGGCGTAAAAGCGATCGGGAATCGGCGTAGTAGCCTCATTTGCATAGGCAAATGAGAAAACAACGTAAAGGCCACCTAGTGGCCGGAGTTGTCATTACAACTACGATCCGCAAGTGTAATGGTATTACACTTGACGGATCTTCAGCCACATCTAAGCCAAAGTGATGCTAAGAATCACTCGCATAGATACCCGGCAAAAAAAACGGCGATACGACGGGGTATCTGAGATACCCCGTCGTAGCGCCTCTGAGAATCTGGCCCTGTGACTTTAGGTACACCTTAGACTTCCGAAGTACAGATTTGTTCCCTAATCCTATTATTTTTTAAATATTTATTTCCAATATATATATATATTTTTTTAATTATTGTTTCCTAATTCTATTTTTTTTCACTAATGTTATTATTTTTTCATATTTTTTAATCTTATTTTTTATTATTTTTTCCTAATTCTATTATTTATATATATATTTTTATTATCATTATTATTATTATTATTATTATTATCAATATTATTATTGTATTTTCCTAATTTTATTGTTCTTTTTTTTTTTTTTTTTTACTTATTTTAGTATTTTAGAAATGATTCATTTCCTAATTCTATTTGTTTCTGTAATTTTTTCTTAATTATGTTTTTTATTTTTTTTATCATTTTTTCCCCTAATTTTATTTTTTATTATATATTTTTTTCCTAATTCTTTTAGTCTTTTTCCCCCCTAATTTTATTATCATTATTTTATTCTCTCTCTCTCTCTCTCTCTCTCTCTCTCTCTCTCTCTCTCTCTCTCTCTCTCTCTCTCTCTCTCTCTCTCTCTCTCTCTCTCTCTCTCTCTCCGTATATAACAAGTTCTGGGTGAAGTGGAAAACTGTAAGACAAACTAAGACATTTTGGGCCAGATTCAGATACAATTACATTGGCGCAGAGTATCAGAGATACTCTACGCCGCCGTATTTTACCAGGCTATACGCCGAATTCTGGTAGATTTTTGCCCGTACTCTACGGCGGCGTAGTGTATTTCTCGCCGTGTAATCGAAATACGCGATTAGGGGGCGTGAAGCATTTAAATTAGGCGCGTCCCCGCGGCGATCGAACTGCGCATGCTCCGTTCAGAAATTTCCCGCTGTGCATTGCGCGAAATAACGTCGTTACGTCATTCGTTGTTTGAGTAGCGTCGTTTACGGACATTCCTATTCCCGGACGACTTACGTAAAAAAAAAAAAAAAAAGACGTCGGAAAACGTTGAAATTCGACGCGGGAACGACGGCCATACTCAACATGGGCTGTCTTATATTAGACCAGCAAAAAGCTGGAATAACTTTACGCAGCAAAAAGATGACTAAAGATGCCGTAAGAGATTGCGATTGACGTTCGTAACTTCGTGGATCGTCGGCAAAAGCTCATTTGCACACCCCGACGCGGAAAACGACGGGAACTCCACCCAGCGGCCGCAAATTTATTGCAGCGTAGATCCGAAGGCGTACTTCTGATTGGTTTGTGAGTAGGACCATTGCTTTTTTATCTTGTATAATAAAACTTTTAAGTGGTAATGCACAAGGCCCTCCTTTCTTTTCTTTTTTTCTATGAACACCCATGGTTCTGTGGAGGGCTGCAAGACTTCAGACTTTGCTATAAGACTATACTGACATACCCAGTTTGGCGAAACGCCAGAGCGCAGGAGAATTTTTTTTGTGTACGAACACGTAAGCCAGTCGGATTGAAGCCCGCAGCCGTATTTTCATGGTTTGAGGTTTCAGAGTAGTGAAAAAACGTGCGTAATTTGAAAGTACTCCGGTCTAACGCGAGATAGACAGGAGTTACGGCTCTCTGAATCTGGCCCTTTGACTTTAGATACACCTGACCTTAAACTTAAACCTAAGACCTAAGTACATACCTTTTACTCCTAATTTTTTACAGTAATGTATTTTTTTTTATCTTTTTTTTTATTATTATTATTTTCCTAATTCTATTGTTTATACAGTATATATTTATTTATTATTATTATTATTGTTATTATTTTTCTCTAATTCTATTATTATTATTATTTTTTTACTCATTTTATTATTATTATATATTTTTTTTATTTAATTGTATTTTTTTTCTAATTCTATCATTTTCCTTATTCTTTTTTTTCTGTTATTTTATTCTAATTCTGTTATCTTTGATTATTATTTTTCCTAATTCTTTAAGTCTTCCCCCCCCCCCCCCCTTAATTTTAGTATTATTTTATTATTTTGTTTCACTATTTATATATATATATATATATATATATATATATATATAAGTTCTGGGTGAAGACGTGGAACACAATAAGGCTGCATTCACACTATAGCGCGGCGTATTGTACTGCGACAAATTGCGGAATTTTGGCCCGCGATTTGCCGCAACAAAACGCGTAGTTTTTAGCCTTGTTTTCGCTGGAGGGGTGATTTTAACATTGTTGGCTATGCCGAACGCCGAAGCCGCCTGAAAAAAAGGGTCTGGGACTTGTTTTGAGCTTCAGGCGTACAGCGTTTCAGCGTTCGGCGTGGAGATGTGAACCATCTCCATAGCCGACAATGTTAAATCACCCCTCCAGCGTATATCAGGCTGCAATAGCGTCGGGCGTAAAAACGCCTAGGTGTGAATGGAGCCTAAGTCCAAGAGAGGGGATTGCTGCACTTAAAATTTATTAGATTTTTTTCAATCATATAACATAAATCGCTATTATATTATATGATTTAATTGGGTTTTTGCATTGAAGTCTACGGGACACCATTATTGGCAATGTTATCGGTGACACTCGGAAAATCCAAGACTGCTGTGTTGTTGATGTCAATGAGAGACGACATCACGTCTGTCATTCCTTGGCTCTGTGTTCATACAAGGTGTGGCGCCCTCTGTACACATGACCGGGTCATTACCTCTCCTCTCCACCAGAGCCGGGCCGGGCCGGGGCGAGAAGCCAGGGAGTGTCTGAGGTTAATCTCTCTGGGTGGGAAGGAGCTGCCAGCCGGCATTGCGGTCACCACCGTGGCAGAACAATACCTTTCATTGCCCAATTATCAGCCATCAGTTGTCTTCTCCTCTGCCCATTGTCTCCAATTGTTCACGAGAACTTTCCTTCTCCTCGGTGATGCGATTTCAATTCTTCTCATACTTCTCATACCTCTCATGCGATTGTTTTATCTCTCATTGTTTCTGAAGAACATTCTGTAACACAATAGAAGGACAACAAACTCGTTTACAAAGGACGTGATCCCCCCCCCCACCCAAAGTATAAACATAAAAATGGGCGCCAAACCAAAAGGTGAAAGAGGTGAAAGTTCCTCCAAACTGTCCATAAAAGCATCACATAAAAACACCCAAACGCGTTTCAGGGGCAACAAAATCCACCCCCTTCATCAGGGCCTATAAGAATGGAACGCCTGACTGCAGGAGATAAGTTTGACTCAACACTGCCGGAAAACACCCGAGTGGTGGACACCGGTACTACGGCCCATGGATCTGACAGTGCCACCAGCAGGTGAAATCCTTTATTACAGATCCTGGCTGCAAGAAGACACCAGTGTTCTGTCCACCAGATGTCTATGCTGATTATTATTTGTATCTGTGTTGTTAAAATTACATTTAAGGTTTGTAATTTACATAAGGCAATCAGGGCCACTGATAGGCCAGTACAACTGGCCCTGTTGTACTGGGCCTGGCCAGCAGGGGGGGGCCGGGTAATCTGAACAGAGTGGGAATTGAGGCAGAAATAAAAAACAAACTATTCCTCCAGCCAGAACCCCATGACCCATCACCAACCGATCCAAGCACAGCTCTCTTATGGCCCATAACGCATGTGCCACCTGCAGAGACAGTGCCCCCAATTGCTATAATGTGCTGCAGACAATACCACTCATGCTGCCAATGCCATGGCTGCAGACAGTGCCCATTATGGTATTG
Organism: Rana kukunoris; assembly: GCA_029574335.1. Classification (NCBI taxonomy): domain Eukaryota; kingdom Metazoa; phylum Chordata; class Amphibia; order Anura; family Ranidae; genus Rana; species Rana kukunoris. The sequence goes on from CM056060.1 coordinate 149,659,218, forward strand.
GCGGCATGGGTGGCACTCTCTGCACCACATTATGGCATTGGCAGCATGGGTGGCACTGTATGCAGTACATTATGGCATTGGCAGTGTCTGAGGAGGGGCCAGGGGTGGGGACAGGGATGGGGCTGAGGGATGGACCAGGGGCAGGGGTAGGGCCCCATCACTTAGGCCGTACGGGGCCCCATGATTTCAATCAGCAGCCCTGAAGACAATCATATGTGGAGTGCAGGCTTCAGGGCCATCTTAATAGCATCAAGGGCCCCTGGGAAAGGTAATGCTCTGGGGCCCCTACAATGATGACAGTGCGGGTAAACAGACATCAAGTAGGTAGGAGGCAGACTGCCTCCCCTGTGTATCTATCACTCTCAGTGCCATCATGGGGCCTCCAATTTCGGGGCAGCGTGGGCTTAAGGACCAGCTGCTTTGGGGCAAGTGCAGGGCCCCCCCATGCAGTTGGGGCCCCTGGGCAGTGCCCGGGTGTGCCCTCTCATTAAGACAGCCCTGACAGGCTCCATCTAATGTTCTCTTTTGGTATTGCTGCAGTTTTGTATTTTTTTTTTTTTGATTACTGTGTGTGTAGTTAAGGAAGTTGTTTTTAAGCAGGGAATTCTGGGTAGAATCTTCGCAGGACGTGAACCAGCCACCATTCTTTGAATTCAGTACAAGTCTTTCTCAATCTATCGCCATCACCCCTTAGAGAACTTAAAAAGTAAGGGCCAGATCCACAAAGATCTCCCGCTGGCGTAGCCTATCTTAGTTACACTACGCCGCTGTATCCTTATCCACAATTACCGCTGTAACTTACAGCGGCGTAGCGCAAATGGGCCGGCGTTCGCGGGTGTAATTCAAATGAACAAGAGCTGGGCGTGTTTTATTAAAATTAACAATGACCCGACGCAAACGACGTATTTTTTGAACTGCGCATGCGCCAGCCGTGGACGTACCCTAGTGCGCATGCGTGAAATCACGTCGAAAATAGTCAATGAACACGACGTGTACGTAATATACGCAATTCCCTCTTCGCGAACGAGTTACGCAAACAACGTAAACGACGCCCAATACGACGCGGTCCCGACGTCCATACTTAACATTGGCTGCGCCTCACTATAGCAGTTTTATCTTTACGCCGTACAGACGCTTACGCAAACGACGTAAACACACTGCGCTTGGCATACGTACGTTCGTGGATCGCCGTACCTACCTCATTTGCATATTTAACACGGACGCGCCCCTAGCGTCCAGCGTAAATATGCATCTAAGATACGACGGTGTAAGAAACTTACGCAAGTATCTTGTTTTCTGGATAGAAAACAATGACACGCCGGCGGGAAATTCGAATTACGCCGGTGTATCTATAGATACACCGGCATAATTCCTTTGTGTATCTGGCCCTAAGTTTTTATTATCCCATCATGTATTGTATATCGTTTCTGTATTGTATGCAATATTGTACTTATTGAGGTCTATTTTTGTTATTTTGTAGTTTCCCCTGGCTTGTTCTAATAAAACTGAGATCAAAGAAATATGGTATCTGAAGTTTATGGGACAAGCAGGTTTAGCTATATGTCCTTGAGACAGAACAACCGGTACTGCGAACCACGGGCCCAACAGCGCCACCAACTGGTTAACCCTTTCCTGACAAGTCTGAAGCCAAATTCTGGCCCCATACACAACACCAATCTCTCCCAATCACCATTTAGTAAACACCCAAAAGATCTTCCCGCCACCCCCCCCACCAATAACTTGACCACTGATGACATCATCATAACTTCAATCCACAAGTAGGTTTTGCTCCGAAGTAGATTTAGATCTATTTGGTTTTAGTTTTTAGTCCCTTCAAGCCCTTAACCCATATTTTTAAGCCCTATAAGGCATTTAGTTTCCCCAATCTGGCCAAGGTCCAGGTTGTGCAGGACTGGCACCCCCCCCCAAAGACCCTGACTAAGCCACGCTTCTTCTTAGGCCTGGTGGGGTACTACTGAAGACATATACCCAAGTTCTTGTCCGATTAGCCCAATTTAATGTCGGACTCTGGAACAGGGTCACAGAGATCGTTGGCACCAACATGTGGGAGCCATGGTGTGGGCCTACAACAACACCGTGAATCAAGCTACGGGCTACACCCCCTTTTTCTTAATGTTTGGGTGGTTCGGCTGCTTACCATTGGATCTCCTGTTGGACTCCTCAAAACGCTCCCAATATCGGCTAGAAAAACAAAATTTTGTACCCTTCGATACCAGTGTGCAATGTGGTCTTGGAGGGCCCCACACCTGTCAAACAGCGGCTCCACCGCAACCTGCTGAGGCCATACGCGGCAAGTGGGGAATTGCTCTACCTAGCTTGTCGGAGACTGGGAGGAAGCAAGCTTCCAGTGTTTGACTTGTTAAAGGGACGCTAAAGGTTCATTTAAAAAAAAAAACAACAAACATGTCATACTTACCTCCACTGTGCAGTTTGTTTTGCACAGAGTGGGATCCTCTTCTAGGGTCCCACAGCGGCTGTCTCGGCTCCTCCCCGCAAAAGCTCTGGAGAAGCTCTGGAGATGCATTGCATGAATCTATGTATTGCCGCTGCCTCCCACTATACAGATGGCCGGCCCCCTGGTGAGCGCCGGCCATCTGAATAACGGCAGCTGGTTGGCTGTGGAAGTGTCTATGAGAGCCAGCGGCTCTGATAGGCTTTCCGATTACAGCCCTCAGGGATGCACGGGGGGTGCGTTCCTTGGATAAGACTGACAGGCGTCTCAGCCAATCAGGTTACCAGTAAGGTAAGTGTCGGGCGGGGCAGCATTTTACAGGGCACAGTGGCGACAATTACAGGGCACAGTGGCGACAATTACAGGGCACAGTGGTGACAATTACAGGGAACAGTGGTGACAATTACAGGGCACAGTGGCAACTATTACAGGGCACAGTGGCGACAATTACAGGGCACAGTGGCGACAATTACAGGGCACAGTGGTGACAATTACAGGGCACAGTGGCGACAGTTACAGGGCACAGTGGTGACAATTACAGGGCACAGTGGCGACAGTTACAGGGCACAGTGGTGACAATTACAGGGCACAGTGGCGACAATTAAAGGGCACAGTGGCGACAATTAAAGGGCACAGTGGCGACAATTGATGGGCACAGTGGCGACTATTACAGGGCACAGTGGCGACAGTTACAGGGCACAGTGGTGACAATTACAGGGCACAGTGGCGACAATTAAAGGGCACAGTGGCGACAATTGATGGACACAGTGGTGACTATTACAGGGCACAGTGGCGACAATTAAAGGGCACAGTGGCGACAATTGATGGGCACAGTGGCGACTATTACAGGGCACAGTGGCGACAGTTACAGGGCACAGTGGTGACAATTACAGGGCACAGTGGCGACAATTAAAGAGCACAGTGGCGACTATTACAGGGCACAGTGGCGACAATTAAAGGGCACAGTGGTGACAATTAAAGGGCACAGTGGCGACAATTAATGGGCACAGTGGCTGCGTTTGATGGCATGGCACAGTGGTAACAATTGATGGCACAGTGGTGACAATTGATGGCACAGTGGCTGCGTTTGATGGTATGGCACAGTGGCTGCGTTTGATGACATGGCACAGTGGTGACAATTGATGGCACAATGGCTGCGTTTGATGACATGCCACAGTACAATTGATGACACAGTGGCTGCGTTTGATGGTATGGCACAGTGGTGACAATTGATGACACAGTGGCTGCGTTTGATGACATGGCACAGTGGTGACAATTGATGGCACAGTGGCTGCGATTGATGGGCACAGTGAGGCTGCAATTGTTTTTTTTTTGTTGGTTTGCGCCCCCCCCAAAAAAATTTTGGAGCACCAGCCGCCACTGGTGTGTCTACTTGATCTGTATGGAGAGTTTTAGAAAGGTGCCAGAAGTTTGGTGAAGAATAGATCTTTAAGTCAACATAATAAGTGACATGGGAGAGCAGTTTATTGCATTGTGTGATATCGTTATCTGGTTGGGGCCTCCAGTGTTTGACTTCCCAAAGGATAGTGTTTGGAGATAAAGATTGAGATAAGGGAGTCTTTGGAAAGGTCCATAAATCTTTGTCAAACCTCCAGGGCCGGGGCTTTTCCAGAAGAGAGGTCTTCTCTGCCCGAATGACCGAATGGTCAGTCCGCCCCTGCTCCTATGTGAAAAACTTCAAGGCATGCGAAAAGTCTTCTTGAGCCTCGCGTCGTGGGTTAGCGTTGGGTTGGTTTTAGACGGGTGCAAGGAGTTTGGTGTAGACCTTAAAAGTGGTTGTAGACCCTTCCATAAGTGAAGTGACTTTCGTCAGCTGATACACAGAAATAAAAAAAAACCCTTCTACATAAGTTGTACCTGTTTATCTGTGGTCTTCTCTTCTTTACAGCCGACAGTACATAAAAAAATATATAACGGGGCCCCAAAATTTGTGATGGCTGCCCTGTACACAGGGCAAAAAGGGAAGCTGCCCCGGGCCCAGACATTGTTGTGGGGCCCAAAACAGCTGCCTCTTGAGCCCTGCAATGTCGCCAAATAGTTGATGTGTGAAGTGTATAAGGGAGGGCCCAAGAATATCTTTGCCAAGGGTCCAATCAATATTAAAGATGGCCCTAATCCAACCGCAGGGAATGCGGGCGGTAAGTTACCACATGTCCCAGTAAGGGCCACTGCGCTACCAGCTTCCTGCCAAGCTCGTATATCTACAACCTCCTACCCATGGTGCCACCAAACAAGGGCAAATGGTAAAAGTCAAAGCGCACGCCCCCCATCTAGTGGTCAGCCAAGGGAACTACAACAGGCCACATCCAGCGCCCCCTACCCTACACATGGGTTGTCCCAAAATTCAACCAGACAATACAAATTTGCTGCAATTCCCAACCCCCGAGGAGATAACAAGTCACCTGGAAAGTATGACATCATTTTATCCTATCTGTTCATGTTTGTCTGTAATAAAAGTTTTCCTACTGATTGAACTTTAGCAGGGAGGTATTTATGGCTCCCATCGTCTTCCTTACAATGTGTTGACTTTTAGCATTATCCCCGTTGTACACACAGCACTATTGTCTGCTTATAAAGGGAGTGAAGGGCAAGTCAGCTTTAATGGTCGTCATTCAAGTGTGAAGGAGCGGCGTGTTTGTGTATCGTCCTTCAGAGGGCTGTTATGGGAACCGGTTACAACTTTCCGTCAGTTCTCCTGTCCACCTTCGTGTACCCACTCCGCATGTTATCTCCTCCGTAATATAAAATACATGTAAAAAAATCCAGCAGGGATGGTGGGAACTCATCATAATGGGCACATCAGTGATATAGACCCTGGAACTCGACACAGGGATGGTGGGGACCTCTCATAATGAGCACAGCAGGTAAACAGACCCGGGAACTCAGCACAGGGATGGTGGGAACCCCTCATAATGGGCACAGCAGGTAAACAGACCCGGGAACTCAGCACAGGGATGGTGGGAACCCCTCATAATGGGCACAGCAGGTAAACAGACCCGGGAACTCAGCACAGGGATGGTGGGAACTCCTCATAATGGGCACAGCAGGAGTACAGAACCGGGAACTCGGCACAGGGATGGTGGTAACCCTTTATAATGGGCACAGCGGGTGTACAGACCCTGGAACTCAGCACAGGGATGGTGGGAACCCCTCATAATGGGCACAGCAGGTGTACAGACCTGGGAACTCGGCACAGGGAGGATGGTGGGAACCCCTCATAATGGGCACAGCAGATGTATAGATCCGGGAACTCGGCACAGGGATGGTGGGGACCCCTCATAATGGGCACAGCAGATGTATAGATCCGGGAACTCGGCACAGGGATGGTGGGAACCCCTCATAATGGGCACAGCAGATGTATAGATCCGGGAACTCGGCACAGGGATGGTGGGGACCCCTCATAATGGGCACAGCAGGTGTACAGACCCGGGAACTCAGCACAGGGATGGTGGGAACCCCTCATAATGGGCACAACAGATGTACAGACCTGGGAACTCAGCACAGGGATGGTGGGAACCCCTCATAATGGGCACAGCAGATGTACAGACCCGGGAACTCGGCACAGGGATGGTGGGGACCCCTCATAATGGGCACAGCAGGTGTACAGACCCGGGAACTCAGCACAGGGATGGTGGGAACCCCTCATAATGGGCACAGCAGGTGTACAGACCCGGGAACTCAGCACAGGGATGGTGGGAACCCCTCATAATGGGCACAGCAGGTAAACAGACCCGGGAACTCAGCACAGGGATGGTGGGAACTCCTCATAATGGGCACAGCAGGAGTACAGAACCGGGAACTCGGCACAGGGATGGTGGGAACCCCTCATAATGGGCACAGCAGGTAAACAGACCCGGGAACTCAGCACAGGGATGGTGGGAACTCCTCATAATGGGCACAGCAGGAGTACAGAACCGGGAACTCGGCACAGGGATGGTGGTAACCCTTTATAATGGGCACAGCGGGTGTACAGACCCTGGAACTCAGCACAGGGATGGTGGGAACCCCTCATAATGGGCACAGCAGGTGTACAGACCTGGGAACTCGGCACAGGGATGGTGGGAACCCCTCATAATGGGCACAGCTGGTGTACAGGCCCGGGAACTCAGCACAGGGATGGGCACAGCAGGTGTACAGACCTGGGAACTCGGCACAGGGATGGTGGGAACCCCTCATAATGGGCACAGCAGATGTATAGATCCGGGAACTCGGCACAGGGATGGTGGGAACCCCTCATAATGGGCACAGCAGATGTATAGATCCGGGAACTCGGCACAGGGATGGTGGGAACCCCTCATAATGGGCACAGCAGATGTATAGATCCGGGAACTCGGCACAGGGATGGTGGGGACCCCTCATAATGGGCACAGCAGGTGTACAGACCCGGGAACTCAGCACAGGGATGGTGGGAACCCCTCATAATGGGCACAACAGATGTACAGACCTGGGAACTCAGCACAGGGATGGTGGGAACCCCTCATAATGGGCACAGCAGATGTACAGACCCGGGAACTCGGCACAGGGATGGTGGGGACCCCTCATAATGGGCACAGCAGGTGTACAGACCCGGGAACTCAGCACAGGGATGGTGGGAACCCCTCATAATGGGCACAGCAGGTAAACAGACCCGGGAACTCAGCACAGGGATGGTGGGAACTCCTCATAATGGGCACAGCAGGAGTACAGAACCGGGAACTCGGCACAGGGATGGTGGTAACCCTTTATAATGGGCACAGCGGGTGTACAGACCCTGGAACTCAGCACAGGGATGGTGGGAACCCCTCATAATGGGCACAGCAGGTGTACAGACCTGGGAACTCGGCACAGGGATGGTGGGAACCCCTCATAATGGGCACAGCAGATGTATAGATCCGGGAACTCGGCACAGGGATGGTGGGGACCCCTCATAATGGGCACAGCAGGTGTACAGACCCGGGAACTCAGCACAGGGATGGTGGGAACCCCTCATAATGGGCACAGCAGGTGTACAGACCCGGGAACTCAGCACAGGGATGGTGGGAACCCCTCATAATGGGCACAGCAGGTAAACAGACCCGGGAACTCAGCACAGGGATGGTGGGAACTCCTCATAATGGGCACAGCAGGAGTACAGAACCGGGAACTCGGCACAGGGATGGTGGTAACCCTTTATAATGGGCACAGCGGGTGTACAGACCCTGGAACTCAGCACAGGGATGGTGGGAACCCCTCATAATGGGCACAGCAGGTGTACAGACCTGGGAACTCGGCACAGGGATGGTGGGAACCCCTCATAATGGGCACAGCTGGTGTACAGGCCCGGGAACTCAGCACAGGGATGGGCACAGCAGGTGTACAGACCTGGGAACTCGGCACAGGGATGGTGGGAACCCCTCATAATGGGCACAGCAGATGTATAGATCCGGGAACTCGGCACAGGGATGGTGGGGACCCCTCATAATGGGCACAGCAGATGTATAGATCCGGGAACTCGGCACAGGGATGGTGGGAACCCCTCATAATGGGCACAGCAGATGTATAGATCCGGGAACTCGGCACAGGGATGGTGGGGACCCCTCATAATGGGCACAACAGATGTACAGACCTGGGAACTCAGCACAGGGATGGTGGGAACCCCTCATAATGGGCACAGCAGATGTACAGACCCGGGAACTCGGCACAGGGATGGTGGGGACCCCTCATAATGGGCACAGCAGGTGTACAGACCCGGGAACTCAGCACAGGGATGGTGGGAACCCCTCATAATGGGCACAGCAGGTGTACAGACCCGGGAACTCAGCACAGGGATGGTGGAAACCCCTCATAATGGGCACAGCGGGTGTACAGACCTGGGAACCTGGCACAGGGATGGTGGGAACCCCTCATAATGGGCACATTGGGTATACAGACCCGGGAACTCACCATAGGGATGGTGGGAACTCCTCATATTGGGCACAGGGCTGTACAGACCCAGGAATTCACCAATGGAGTCTCTGGGAGATAGAAGAGGTTGTCAGGGGCTTTAAATTTACAGCATCAACCAAACATTAAAAATAAGGGGTCTTTAAATTTCTTTTAAAGGGGTATCCTAATATAAACTGAATGAAAATTTCTACTGACAGACACTTTTTAGGTTGCAACAATGAGAGGAAGGCGGATGGGAAGAGCGCACGACCAGCGCTGTCACCCTTCTCACAGCAGTGCATGGAATACAAACCTTTGCTTACATCTCCCCCTAGTGGATGTTTGGAAACTGACAATGGAGAGCTGTACAGATTTTTAGAATGCAGGTGAAAAAAAAACACGCTGGTTGGGCTCATTGAAATACATAACTTTTTTTCCTAGGTATTGATATCCAAAACATGGTCCGCTGGGGGTACTTGAGGACCGAGGTTGAGAACCACTGCTGTAACCCATTGATAGGGGTCCTAATCCTTCCATACTCTAACCCAGGGGTCGCCAAACTATTTAAACAAAGGGCCATTTTGTGGTCCTTCAGATTTTAGGTGGGGGGGGGGGGGGGGTAGACTATGGCCATTGGGAGTAGAAAATGTCCAGGTGTCCAGTGGAGGTAAATAATACCATATCTTTGGTGTCAGTGGGAGGACTAGTGCTCCATTGTTGGTGTCAATGGAAAGAATTGATGGTGTCAGTGCCCCCATCATCCGAGCCGTTCTGGCTGGGGGTTAGTCAGCGTGCTCGCCCCCTCCCTTGGGACTACATCACTGTGGGGAGACGCTCAGTAGGTTTGCCCCCATCGTTCGAGCCGTTCTGGCTGGGGGTTAGTCAGCGTGCTCACCCCCTCCCTTGGTACTACATCACTGTGGGGAGACGCTCAGTAGGTTTGCCCCCATCGTTCGAGCCGTTCTGGCTGGGGGTTAGTCAGCGTGCTCACCCCCTCCCTTGGTACTACATCTCTGCGGGGAGACGCTCAGCAAGCTTGCCCCCATCGTTCGAGCCGTTCTGGCTGGGGGTTAGTCAGCGTGTTCATCCCCTCCCTTGGGACTACATCTTTGCAGGGAGACACTCAGCAAGCTTGCCCCCATTGTCCGAGCCGTTCTGGCTGGAGGTTAGTCAGCATGCCCGCCCCCTTCCTTGGTACTACATCCCTGCGATGAGACGCTCAGTAAGCTTGCCCCCATCATCCGAGACGTTCTGGCTGGGGGTTAGTCAGCGTGTTCACCCCCTCCCTTGGGACTACATCCCTGCGAGGAGACGCTGTGAACACAGTATCTCCCAGCAGGGATGTAGTCCAAAGGGAGGGGGCGAGGACGCTGACCAGGGTATTTTTTCTCAGATGTTGTGTCCACGCCCTACCCACCTCCGAGCACAATTCCTTGGTTCCAACCCTCCACTTACCTCTGAGCACCATTCTTTGGTTCCACTCCCTACCCACCTCCAAGCACCATTCCTTGGTTCCACTCCCTACCCACCTCCGAGCACCATTCATTGGTTCCACCCCCTACCCACCTCCGAGCACCATTCCTTGGTTCCACCCCCTCCTCACCTCCAAGCACCATTCCTTGGTTCCACTCCCTACACACTTCCGAGCACCATTCCTTGGTTCCACCCCTCCCCACCTCCGAGCACCATTCCTTGGTTCCACCCCCTACCCACCTCCGAGCACCATTCCTTGTTTCCACCCCCTACCCACCTCCGAGCACCATTCCTTGGTTCCACTCCCTACTTACCTCCGAGCACCAATCTTTGGTTCCACTCCCTACTCACCTCTAAGCACCATTCCGTGGCTCCACTCCCTACCCACCTCCGAGCACCATTCCTTGGTTCCACTCCCTACCCACCTCCAAGCACCATTCCTTGGTTCCACCCCCTACCCACCTCCGAGCACCGTTCCTTTGTTCCACTCCCTACCCACTTCCGAGCACCATTCCTTGGTTCCACCCCTACCTACCTCCGAGCACCATTCCTTGGTTCCACTCCCTACCCACCTCTGAGCACCATTCCTTGGTTCCACCCCCTACCCACTTCCAAGCACCATTCCTTGGTTCCACCCCCTACCCACCTCCGAGCACCATTCCTTGGTTCCACCCCCTACCCACCTCCGAGCACCATTCATTATTTCCACTCCCTACCCACCTCTGAGCACCATTCCTTGGTTCCACCCCCTACCCACCTCTCAGTAATGGATTCAGAACCACGTATCAATTTGTGGTGCCAAGTAATTTGTATATGACAGGAAGTAAAATAGATCCCCTGTAGCCAGCAACAATAGACCCCTCCCTCAACAGTTGATGTCTCCTAGGAGTATAAGAGCCCTCCAGCAACACTATATCCTCTACCAGTGACAACTGACCTCCCCAGCAACAATAGACTCTACCCCTCTAAAAATAGATCCCTTCCAGCAACAATAGATCCCCTAGCAGCCAGCATTAATAGTCCCTCCAGTACACCCCAGCACCCCTTGCCATTGCACACATTCAGAGCTAGAGGTGCTGGAACTGCGTTCCTGCAGAAAAAAAGCCCTGACGCTGACTAACCCCAGCCAGAACGTCTCGGATGATGGGGGCAAGCTTACTGAGGAGGAACAGGAAGTGAGAAATTCAGACAAAGAAAAAAAAACATTTAGAAGGGAAATCGAAGGACAAAGTAAGTGAACCAACAATGCACTAGCTTAAAGGAACCTATTATAAAAATAAAAAACAAACCTTTACAACCCCTTTAAATTCCCGGTGTAACGAAATGGCCCGTGATACCCAGAGACTTTTGATAGATGTGGGGTACTCCTGTGCCAGCTTCACCAATGACTCCTGGGTCTACGGTCATCCTATGTCCGATAGGGGCATAGGATGACTGAGAAATGATATCTCGGATTACATGAGATGGTACAGTAACGATAATTCATGTATTGCAGGATATCTTGAATTATTACAAGTTGCTTTTTCTGACCCCAACAGGTCAATAGGACAGTATTCATTCATGTGGGGTCACATACTTTTTAGGTGTTAATTGAGTCGGGCTCCTAATATATTTCATTGTCTATTGTGTGATGCTAATTACACTGTATTGTGTGAAAGTTCTATTGATGATAATATGTGTTGGCAGTCTGAAAGGTCTGATGTCTGACCTTTCAGGTGTAGTGGATTAGCATGTCAATTATGTTTACCAAACATCTGTGTATTGTGTATCAGGTGAGAACAGCTTGTCGCGGAGTCAAAACGTCTGGGTAATAAGTAGTAATTAGCTCATCTGAATGTCATTATCTAAAATAATGTGTATTGAGCACCAATTGTGTCATGTTGTGGGTGGAGTTGATTCATTGTCCACTCTTAGTTTCAACTGTATATAACAAGCTGAGTTACCATTAAAGTATTCATTCGTTTGGAACCAGAGAACAGAGCTGTGTGTCTCGTTTTCTGGGGAATTGATATGGATCGTATCTGCTGGATTGTTGGAGTGTAGGCTAAGCTGTCGTGGGTTGGTGGAATGGAATATCGTAAACGGTGTTAACCCCTGACCGTTACACCCGGCAGGACTTTTTTTTTTTGGATAACGTTTAATGACTGAAGAAGATGCTGTTTTGGTTTTTATAGTTAGTATAGACTTCATGCACGCAAGAACACATGCAATCAAAACAGAACAGTGCAATTATCAAACATGGGAGGAAACACAATTTTTCTTGATGGCCTTTCTCTCTTGACTCAGATAACTGTTGCTTGTGGGATCTCCGCCGGCTTCAAAGAGTCGGAGAAGTCACTGTGGCTCTTCTTCCCTTCCACCATGCGGCAGGGCCTCTGCATACCTAGGATTTCCCTCACCGTGTCCCGAAACCGGCGACTCACAAAACAGTACAGGAAGAAATTGACGGCCGTGTTAAGGAGGGCCAACATATTCCCGATGTCCAAGGCCAGGTGGACCCTCCAGTCCTTGTGGACCGAAGACACGTACATGTGAACAATGATGACGACGGTCCTGGGAGCCCAGAGAACGGCAAAGACCGTTGTGATGCTCATAAGGATGGCCGTGGTCTTGCCGATGCGGACCCGATACCTCTTGGATTCGGACTTCCTCCTGAGCCTCAGAACAATGACCGTGTTGGTGAGGAGGAAGATGGTACATGGGATGAAGTAAATGATAAAGCAGTGGACCCACTTGAGGAATCGATCCAACAATCCCGGAGCTCGGGGGTCCCTCCAAATGTCACTCCACCAGTAGAATGGAATTCCGGTCACAAAAGACGAGAGGAACACAGTCATGATGACTTTGCGGGTGCGTTCTGGGTAGGAAAGGGAGCGATACTGAAGCGGGTGACAAAGTGCTATGTATCGGTCAACTGTGAGGATGACTGTGATCCAGATGGAAGCGTGGTTGGATGAAAACTCCAGGACGCTGACCATGTGGATGAAGGCGTTGGGCACCTTGCGATGGAGGATGGCCGTCTGCAGGATGAAGCCTACAAAGATGATGAAGATCTGGGTCAGGATGTCGGAGGTAGTAAGGGCCAGGAGGTAGTAGTAGGACGACTTCTTAGTCCTGGATGCCAACTTAGAGAGGGCCACAGCTGTCAAGATGTTGACTGTTGGAAGGAGACAAAAGACCAAAATGTTCATTGTACATACTTATGACTCTTGTTTATGTTAAAGAGAACCTGTCAGCAAAGAAATATGAGAAATTGTCTCGTTCTTAGGGGCTTATATCCTAAACTTTGTTGCACAACATACTGGTAATGAGCATACAGTCAGAGTACAGTGGAACCTCGGATTGCGAGTAATGCGGTTAATGCAGTAATTGTCTCGCAAAATGAGCAGGATTCAGGGCAAAGCGGTGTGCAATACCGTGTCTGACCTGAGGTGCGGAGTGAAGGCAATTATTGTAATAAACCAGACATTTTGGGACAGCCCATCTAATGTAAGGGGGCACTCTGATGTAAGATGCCACTCTCGTGGGGGTTTTAATGAAACAAGGCACTCTGATGGGGCAAATTGATATAAGAAGCCACTCTGATAGGGCATTTATTGTAGGGGTCACTCTGATGAGGGCAATTGATGGAAGGAGCCATTCTGATGGCTAAATTGATGTAGGGGACACTCTGATTGGAACATTTTATGTAAAAAGGCACTCTGATGGGGGTAATTGGTGTAAGGGGGCACTCTGGTGAAGGCAATTAATGTAATAAGAGATTCATTTTTGAATAGCCCAATTGATGTAAGAGGGCACTCTGATGGGGGTTTTAACCACTTCAATACCCAGCCATAGAAAATTGACGCCTGAGATGGGATCCACCATCCTAAGTGGCCATCAATTGACGGCCTGGGCATTGCAGGCGAATATCTGGATGATGCCTGCAGCCAGAGGCATCATCCAGATATCCTCTTCTTCAGCCGACGATTCTGCACAATGTAAGAACGATCATAGCGGCGGCTTGATCGTTCTTACAGGCCGCGGGAGGGGACATCCCCGCCCTCCCGCCGCCATCCGGTGCTTCTCCGGGCTCACCTGTGCCTTCGGGGGCCCGGAGAACGAATCGTTGGCAGCGGCAGGAAGCATAGAGATGACTGGTGACCAGATGGTCACCGGTCATCTCTATGACCGTCGGAGGAACCGGGCGCGATCTGATGACGTCACGCCCGTGTCCCCGTAAGTAAACAAAGCCGCAATTGCGGCTGTAAGCCCCCATTCATGAGATCGGTGAATTTTTTTTTCACCGATCTCATGGTTTCCAGCCTGGAGGAGAGATGTGAGGTCTTATTGACCCCACATCTCTCCATAAAGAGGACCTGTCACACATATTACCTATTACAAGGGATGTTTACATTCCTTGTAATAGGAATAAAAGTGGGAAAAAAAAAATGAAAAAAAGTGTAAAAATAAATAAAAAATAAGTCAAAAAAATAAATAAAAGATAAAAAAAAATTTAAAACGCCCCTGTCCCCGATAGCTCGCGTGCAGAAGCGAACGCACACGCAAGTCCCGCCGACATATGTAAACGCCGTTTAAACCACATAAGTGAGGTATCGCCGCGTGTGTTAGAGCGCCAGCAACAAATCTAGCACTAGATCTCCTCTGTAAATCTAAACTGTAACCTGTAAAAAATAAATAAAGCGTTGCCTATGGATATTTTTAAGTACCGAAGTTTGGCGCCATTCCATGAGTGTGCGCATAATTAAAGCGTGACATGTTGGGTATCTATTTAGTCGGTGTAACATAATCTTTCACATAATACAAAAAAATTGGGCTAACTTTACTGTTTTGTTATTTTTTTAAATCATAAAACAATTTTTTTTTTTTTACAAAAAAAAGGCGTTTGAAAAATAATTGCGTAAATACCGTGCAAGATAAAACTTTGGAATGACCGCCATTTTATTCCCTAGGGTGTCTGCTAAAAAAACCCATATATAATGTTTGGGGGTTCTGAGTAATTTTCTAGCAAAAGAATGATGATTATTACATGGTGAGAGAAGTGTCAGAATAGGCCCGGTATGGAGGTGGTATAAAAGCCTGGGATTGAAGCGGTTAATGAAACAAGGCACTCTGATGGGGGAAATTGATATAAGAAGCCATGCCAATGGGGCATTTATTGTAGGGGTCACTCTGATTGGGGCAATTGATGGAAGGAGCCATTCTGATGGCTAAATTGATGTAGGGGGCACTCTGATTGGGGCAGTTGATGTAAGGGAAACTCTGACTGGGGCAATTGATGTAAATGGGGTACTTTATGTAAGGGGGCACTCTGATCAAGGCAATTGATGTAAGAGGCCAGATATTTTTAGACAACCCGATAATGTCAGAAGCCACTCTGATGGTGGGCAACTGACGTAAGAAGCCACTCTAGTGGGGCATTTATTGTAGGGGTCACTCTGATGGGGGAAATTGATATAAGAAGCCACACTGATGGGGCATTTATTGTAGGGGTCACTCTGATGGGGGCAATTGATGGAAGGAGCCATTCTGATGGCTAAATTGATGTAAGGGGCACGCGGATTTGGGCAGTTGATTAAAGGGGCACTCTGATTGGGACAATTGATGTAAAAGGGCACTCGGATGGGGGTAATTGATGTAAGGGGGCACTCTGGTGAAGGCAATTAATGTAATAAGTCAGACATTTTTGGACAGCCCAATTGGTGTAAGGGGGCACTCTGATGCGGTCATTTTATGTAAGGGGGCATTCTGATGTAAGATGCCAAACTGATGGGGGTTTTAAAAAAACAAGGCACTCTAATGGGGGAAATTGATAGAAGAAGTCACTCTGATGGGGCATTAATTGTAGGGGTCACTTTGGCAGGGGCAATTGATGGAAGGAGCCATTCTGATAGCTAAATTGATGTAGGGAGCACTCTGGGGCAGTTGATGTCAGGGAAACTCTGACTATGATAATTGAGGTAAATGGGCACTCTGATGGGGTGATTGATGTAAGGGGGCACTCTGATCAAGGCAATTGATGTAAGAAGCCAGATATTTTTGGACAACCCAACTGATGTAAGAAACCACTCTGATGGGGACAATCAATTATTGTAGGGGGCATTGTGATGGGGGCAACTGATGTAAAAAGCCACTCTGATGGGGACAATCAATTATTGTAGGGGGCATTGTGATGGGGGCAACTGATGTAAGAAGCCACTCTGATGGGGACAATCAATTATTGTAGGGGGCATTGTAATGGGGGCAACTGATGTAAGAAGCCACTCTGATGGGGACAATCAATTATTGTAGGGGGCATTGTGATGGGGCAACTGATGTAAGAAGCCACTCTGATGGGGACAATCAATTATTGTAGGGGGCATTGTGATGGGGGAAACTGATGTAAGAAGCCACTCTGATGAGGACAATCAATTATTGTAGGGGGCATTGTGATGGGGCAACTCATGTAAGAAGCCACTCTGATGGGGACAATTAATTATTGTAGGGGGCATTGTGATGGGGCAACTGATGTAAGAAGCCACTCTGATGGGGACAATCAATTATTGTAGGGGGCATTGTGATGGGGGCAACTGATGTAAGAAGCCACTCTGATGGGGACAATCAATTATTGTAGGGGGCATTGTGATGGGGGCAACTGATGTAAGAAGCCACTCTGATGGGGACAATCAATTATTGTAGGGGGCATTGTAATGGGGGCAACTGATGTAAGAAGCCACTCTGATGGGGACAATCAATTATTGTAGGGGGCATTGTGATGGGGCAACTGATGTAAGAAGCCACTCTGATGGGGACAATCAATTATTGTAGGGGGCATTGTGATGGGGGAAACTGATGTAAGAAGCCACTCTGATGGGGACAATCAATTATTGTAGGGGGCATTGTGATGGGGCAACTCATGTAAGAAGCCACTCTGATGGGGACAATCAATTATTGTAGGGGGCATTGTGATGGGGCAACTGATGTAAGAAGCCACTCTGATGGGGACAATCAATTATTGTAGGGGGCATTGTGATGGGGGCAACTGATGTAAGAAGCCACTCTGATGGGGACAATCAATTATTGTAGGGGGCATTGTGATGGGGGCAACTGATGTAAGAAGCCAGTCTGATGGGGGCAACTGATGTAAGAAGCCACTCTGATGGGGACAATCAATTATTGTACGGGGGCATTCTGATGGGGGCAACTGATGTAAGGGGCACACTGATTGGGACAAATGATTTAAAGGGGTAATTGATGAAAGGGGGCAGTTTGATGGGGATGTAAGGGGGGGCTTTGATAAGGATGAACAGACATTTTTACGATCTTAGAAAACGGTTGTGTGCTGTTCAGAGTACAGCAATCACACAGCACAGGGGACGCCGATATTGGCTGCGCCGGAAAAAGAAAAGATGTTTGCCGCAGGCAGCGACCCTCATAACAGCTGCAAATGACACGCAGCCAATTAGTGTAAGATGTATGTGTGTGTCCAAGCAGTAATATCAACGACTCCTCTCCAGCTGTCCACCGCCATGTCCGCCGAATGAGAAATTACTTATGGTGCTCTGACATAGACCAGTTCTCCGCTCAGTGCTCAGAGTCACGTCTTCCTACACTCACTATGGAGATGCAGCTATGGCACAATCTCAATGTTCCCTAAAGCAAATACACACACTGATAACCCCACAACGCACAGCGCTGGGCGCCCGCTAGAAGATCGTAAGCAATGTACGGCGGCAGGCCCGGTGACACGTCTACCTGCTGCACATGTACCTGAATTCTCTAGAGCGGCGGTTCTCAACCCGGTCCTCAAGTACCTCCATCAGGCCATGTTTTGGAAATATCTCTTAGATAAAATAGCTCTCCAAAATACCAAGCCGTTGATTTAATCACTTGGCGTCCACCCTTATGCCGAGAGGCCGTCAATAGACTTCCTCCCCTTTCCACGCTCCTCGCCCGCCCATGTAGGGCGTGCCCTGTGGTCACTGAGTCACTGAGACTCGGATGATCACAGATCGGTGGGTCCCGGGAAAAGTGCCCATCTTTGGTGTTAGTGGAAGGCACAGTGCCCCATCATTGGTGGAGTAGGTTACAGACACCGATGAGGGTCAGAGGACAGGCCCAGCAGCAGACTCAGACAACTAGCATTAAACCCAAAAGTCAGGGCAGGCAGCAGACTCAGAAAGCGAGTTAACATAGCAGGAGAGGTCTATTGTTGCTGATGGGGGATCTATTGTTGCTGGGGTGGGGCAGGTCTTATTTTGCAGGGGGCCAATCGTTGCTGGGAGAGATCTACTGTTGAAGGAGGGAGCCTAATGTTGCTTGCTGCTCAAGGGTCTATTGATGCTGGCTGTTGGGTATGCATTGTAGCTGGAAGGGATCTATTGTTGCTGGGTGTTGAGATCTATTTTACTGCCTTTCTACATTAACAGATTCCATACAAAGTACTTGGCTCTGTATTCTCTGAAAGGAGTAGTACTGGGAGGTGGGTAAGGGTTGGACCCATGAAGCGGTGCTCGGAGGTGGGTAGGGGGCGGAGTCAAGGGATGACTCGGAAGGGGGAGGGGTTCTTGCACCTTATTTCTGAGAAAAAAAGGACTGCTTGTATAATTTTTAGCATGGGTTTATCAATATATATATATCAAAATAGAACTGTTGCTATGAGCAGGATTGCTGTATTTCCATATTTTATCACATGTTGCTATGGTCTGTCTTCTCTTTGGTTCCTTATGTAGGGGGCTGTAGTGACCCCTTTGGTGACGGCCCCTAAATAATACAAGATAACGTCCTGTAACCTCATTATTTTGAGTAAACGACCTCAGCGGAAGGAACGCGGCTTCCTACTTGTGTCGTAAGAAGACAATAAAGCTTTTGCCTTCGTCTCCCGCCGCCCCAGGCCTGTGATGGATGTTCTTGTGCCTCTTCCAGCTCAGCTAAGTGGATTTGCTGTGCCAATCGGCAAGCTTCTACGAATTTCAAGACGTCATTAATTGGAATGTGTATAAATCCCTTAAATCCTTTCGAGAAAAGCGTTATAGTAAATGCAGTGGTGGCTGGTGCTCAATTTTTTTTTTTTTGGGGGGGGGGGGGGGGATGGGTGTAAACAAACTGAAAAAAAAAAAAAAACATCAAACGCAGCCACTATGCCCATAAATTGCCGCCACTGCACCATCAATTGCTGCCAGTGTGCCCAATCAATTGCTGCCAGTGTGCCCATCAATTGCTGCCAGTGTGCCCATCAATTGCTGCCAGTGTGAAAAAAAGGACGCCGATTTTGTTTGGGTGCAGTGTAGCATGACCGCGCAATTGTCATTCAAAGTGCGACAGCGCTGAAAGCTGTAAATTGGCCTGGGCGGGAAGGTGCGTACAGTATGTGCCCCCCGGTATGGAAGTGGTTAAGAACTGCCATATTTATTTATTTTTTTTGCTTCCTTGATATGCTATTACTCATGCGTGGAGCGTCTTGCGGTTCGTGAATATTTCATGCGTGGCCCTCGGGCTCATTAAGCCCTGATGGAAGGTTAAACGTCCCCTATTGCCCCTTTTATGAGGGTTAATAACGCCCACGGCCGATGATCCGTGCTTCCTGCGCAAAGTGCCAGATAATCGTCCCCGTTCTTCGCCCGCTCTGCTCCTCAATCGTTTTACGAGCATTTGATAACCGAATTAAGAGTAATGTGATAATTAGCAGCTCTCCCCGCGTAATCAGCCTCGCGGCGTTGTCAGCCCAGGTTGCCGGGGTGATGAGCCCTCCGGGTACTTAACCACTTAAGGACCGAGCCTGTTTTTCAGACTCTGTGTTTAGACGTTAAAAACTATTTTTTTTTGCTAAAAAAATTACTTAGAACCCCCAAACACTATAAAAAAAAATAATCTAACACCCTAGAGAATAAAATGGTGGTCGTTGCAATACTTTTTGTCACACAGTATTTGCGCAGCGCTCCGACAAGCGCACTTTTTTTTTTTTTAAATAAAAAAAAAAAAAAAAACTTTTTTAAATTAAAAATAAGACAAACAGTAAAGTTATAATAAAGAGAGAGTTGGAATCGCGCTAATCATGAGTGTGTGTCCAATAAAGGGCACAGTGCGTGCTGTGAATATTATAAACAAATTAGGTGTATACCATGTGAACACATAAAATGATTAATTATAATAAATATCACGCCAGTGTGGGTACAGATATGAATCCACCAACAAAAAATCAATATTACGTGACAACATAAGACCAAAACGCCACACTGTATGTGTAGTTTCTGTAAAAAACGTTAGACCAATAGGCCACACAAGTAGTGAAATAGATAAATTAAATCCAATTAGACTCCACCTGATGGACGTGGGAAAGCAAATGTAAAGTCTATGATGCGTTGAAAAATAGTCAATATGGTGAAAAATCTCAGATAAATAAAATTAAAAATAGTTATAACGTCTCCACCTTTAGAACATGTATGTAAACAGAAGAGGAGGAAAGTCTCAAGCTGATATAGACGTGTCGATCTCCTGAGTGTCGATCACAAATGGACTTGCACCGATTTGAACCTGCAGAGTCTCAGCGCCATTGACAGACAGTAAAGACAGCAAACAGTAAAGTTAGCCCAATTTTTTATATTGTGAAAGATAATATTACGCCGAGTAAATTGATACCCAACATGTCACGCTTCAAAACTGCACCCGCTCCTGGAATGGCGTCAAACTTTTACCCTTAAAAATCTCCATAGGCGACATTTAAAAAATTCTACAGGTTGCATGTTTTGAGTTACAGAGGAGGTCTAGCGCTAGAATTATCGCTCTTGCGATAACGATCGCGGCGATACCTCACTCGTGTGGTTTGAACACCGTTTTCATGTGCGGGCGCTGCTCACGTATGCGTTCGCTTCTGCCCGCGAGCTAGGCGGGGGGGGGGCATTTTACAGGGCACAGCGGCGACAATTGGCACAGTGGGGAAACTTTGGCACAGTGGGGACAATTGGCACAGTGGGGAAACTTTGGCACAGTGGGGACAATTGGCACAGTGGGGAAACTTTGGCACAGTGGGGACAATTGGCACAGTGGGGAAACTTTAGCACAGTGGGGACAATTGGCACAGTGGGGAAACTTTAGCACAGTGGGGACAATTGGCACAGTGGGGAAACTTTGGCACAGTGGGGACAATGGGCACAGTGTCGACAATTAAAGGGCACAGTGGCGACAATTGATGGCCACAGTGGCTGCGTTTGATGGCATGGCACAGTGGTGCGAATTGATGGCACAGTGAGGCTGCAATTTTTTTACTTTTTTTTTTCGTTTACGCCCCCCAAAAACTTTAAGCACCAGCCGCCACTGGTTTGGAGGGGGGGAACAAGCCTACATACAATTTCGTCAAGTCAATATATAGGGGTAGATTTACATAGAGATCCGACGGTGTATCTACTGATACACCGTCGGATCTGTGAGATCCGACGCTCGGATCTATGCGGCTGATTCCTCGAATCAGGTTCCGCATAGATCTCCCTTAGAGCCGACTGGTGTAAGTGAGTTACACTGTCGGATCTTAGGCTGCATTCTCCCGCCGTCCGCTAGGTGGCGCTTCTTTTTTTCTACGCGACGAATATGCAAATTAGGAGAACCGCCGATTCAGAACCGAACGCCCGGCCGTCGCTTTTTTTTTACGTCGTTTGCGTTCGGCTTTTTCCGGCGGATCGTAACCCCTGCTATATGCGGGGTAAGTGCGGCGGATCCTATGTTAAGTATGGCCGTCGTTCCCGCGTCGAGTTTTCAATTTTTTACGTCGTTTACGTAAGTCGTCCGGGAATACGGCCATACGTTAATTGCGTTAACGACGAAAACAATGACGTGCTTGCGACGTCATTTAAAGCAATGCACGCTGGGAAATTTAGCCGGCGGCGCATGCGCAGTACGATCGGCGCGGGGACGCGCGTGATTTAAATAGTAAACTCCCCCTAGCCGCGGAATTTGCATTCCGCCGGGGGATTTACGATCCGCCAGGGCTACTTACGAGGCAAGTGCTTTCTGAATACAGCACTTGCCTCAAAAACTGGCGCAGGCGGATCGTAAAAAAGATAGATCACGCGGATCAAAAGATCCGCTGATCTACATGAATCTACCCCATAGTGTATATATATATATATATAGGGCCAGATTCACGTAGTCCAGAGCATCTTTGCTCTGGAGTAACGCTTCTCATTTGCGTTGCGCTGCCGATTTTTTAGGAGCAAGTGCTGTCATTCATGAAGCACTTGCTCCTAAAGTTGCGGCAGCGCATCACAAATGAGCCGGCGGAATTCAAATTGGGCGGGTACGGGGCGTGTAGTATGCTAACTACGCGCGATCCCGCCGCCGACGTACTGCGCATGCGTCGAGTGTCAAAACATCCCCGTGCGCATGCTCCAAAATCTGTGAATGAACGTCAATGACGTCACATTCCCATTCATGACCGTTTTACGCAAGCGACGTTTTTTTTTTTTTTCCCGACGCGATGACGACGCCTATACCTAACATAGGATACGCCAGCCCCATGTAGGTATAACTATGCGCCGCGTATCCCGTCCGGAAACGTCGTAACGTCACTGCGTCGCGCCGGATTTCGATCGTGAATTGCCGATTTCCGCTCATTAACATATTTTTTGAGCGTAAATCGGCGGGAACGCCCCCGGCGCCATTTTTAAGTTGAAGTAACGATGCGATGGCGAAACTCAGTTACGCTCACCGCATCGGAACTTCAACCCGGCGTTTCTTGTTTTCTGGTTACAGAAAACAGAAACGCCGGCTCAAAGCCACTGTTACGCTGGCGGATCACTCGATCCGCCAGCGTAACCTTTGCTGAATCTGGCCCATACTGTATATTGACTTGACTAAATTAACTAATATATATATATATATATAGGGCCAGATTCAGGTAGATGAGAGCATCTTTGCTCCAGAGTAACGCTTCTCATTTACGTTACTCTGAAGACCCTTTCAGCGCAAGTCCTGTAATTCACATAGCAGTTGCGCGTAAACTTGCGCCAGAGTAACGATAATGCGCTGGCGTAACCCGACGCAAGTGGAAGTGGGTGTGATCATATGTAAATGATGGGCGGAGCCCAGCGCAGAGGCTTACGTTCAGCGCATCAACCACGGAGCATGCGCAGTGAGTGCGGCTCCACTCGCCCCCTTTGTGCGCATGCTCACAACTTCCGTCGGCACCACTTCACGGGAAACGTCAGCGCAATGCCTTCCGTTGGGCGTTTAAATGCGCCCGTAGAAGCGCCATTTCGGCACTAAAGTATATCCTGCTCCCCCTCCCCGCAGTGATGTTACTTTTGTTTTGAGATGGCTGCTCCCGTTCCCCGCAAACACACAGGAGAAAGCTGAACTTTAATGGCCAGGAGCTGTCAGCCGTCATCTCGGCTATGGAGACCTATGATGTCTTCCTCCATGGCTGTAAAATTTGACAGACAAGCATGGACAGAGGTGTTGTCCTGCAAGTGGGGGTGCTCAGCTAGCTCTTATCGTCGGTAACGCTGCTGTAGCTGCTCTCCTGCTGACCTGTGGCCGTCTGGAGTAAAGATAAAGCAGCCTTTTGTAGAAATAACTTTGCGCCGGACGGACGAGATACGCGCGGCGCATGTAGCCAGCGTATGGTGCTAATCCGTTCGTGAATTGTGAAAAATCCCTCATTTGCATATTTGCAGGGGAAATCAATAGGCGCGACTGATGCGCCCAACGAAATTAAGCGCTGACGATACTCTGGCGTCGGAACGTTCCGCCAGTCGCAAATGACCCGTTATTGGGCGCATCTAGTTTGGTGGGTACGGGCACATAGAAACGACGGCGCATCATCACAGTTACGCGGCGCATATCGAAATACTCCAGCGCAAGTGTTCCTGAATCTGGCCCGATATGTACATTGGGCCAGATTCACGTAGTCCAGAGCATCTTTGCTCTGGAGTAACGCTTCTCATTTGCGTTGCGCTGCCGATTTTTTAGGAGCAAGTGCTGTCATTCATGAAGCACTTGCTCCTAAAGTTGCGGCAGCGCATCACAAATGAGCCGGCGGAATTCAAATTGGGCGGGTACGGGGCGTGTAGTATGCTAACTACGCGCGATCCCGCCGCCGACGTACTGCGCATGCGTCGAGTGTCAAAACATCCCCGTGCGCATGCTCCAAAATCTGTGAATGAACGTCAATGACGTCACATTCCCATTCATGACCGTTTTACGCAAGCGACGTTTTTTTTTTTTTTTCCCGACGCGATGACGACGCCTATACCTAACATAGGATACGCCAGCCCCATGTAGGTATAACTATGCGCCGCGTATCCCGTCCGGAAACGTCGTAACGTCACTGCGTCGCGCCGGATTTCGATCGTGAATTGCCGATTTCCGCTCATTAACATATTTTTTGAGCGTAAATCGGCGGGAACGCCCCCGGCGCCATTTTTAAGTTGAAGTAACGATGCGATGGCGAAACTCAGTTACGCTCACCGCATCGGAACTTCAACCCGGCGTTTCTTGTTTTCTGGTTACAGAAAACAGAAACGCCGGCTCAAAGCCACTGTTACGCTGGCGGATCACTCGATCCGCCAGCGTAACCTTTGCTGAATCTGGCCCAATCTGTATAAATATTAACTAACAAATACAATATGTAACAATGTAACAGAATGTATAAGGAATTTCCCAGCAGCAGAAGAGGAAGTCCAGATACCCCAACATTTCGGGGGGGCATCTACACCCCTTTCTCTAGGAGCAATGGTCCCTTATACAGTATATATTGTTTCATACAAGGGATATTTTTCCTGTAGGTCCTCCTTTAGAAAGGGGTGTATATGCACCCCGAAATGTTGGGTATCTGGACTTAGGGTGACCACATTCCCAAAACTACCATTCGGGGGCCACCCCTCCCTCCCACAAGAGGCGGGATTTATGATTTCTCCAATCACAAGCAGGGGGCGGGGATTGTGCTCCTCCAGACACTTCCACCCAGGAGAAGTACTGACAGTGAGTAAAGCGGTGATGTGGCGGCCTTTTTTGTGGGTATCAGATCGGCCAGGGGGTGGTTTCTGTGTCAGTTTCATTCGGGGACACTGTATTGTCCTGGAATAAAGTTACCCGGGACAGACCCGCACAATCCGGAACACGTGGTCACTCTGGTCCAAAAGTGCCTCTCAGCCTCCAAACCAGTGCACCTCCCCCAGTGCCCCTAGGCCCCCTCAGTGCCCTTAGCCTCCAGGGTGCCCCCCGACCTCCAAAAGTATCCTCTATCCTGATACAGAGCCCCCTCCCTCCTCATAGTGCCACCAATCCCGGGCAATATATATGGTTTTGTTACTTTATCCCAACACTTACCTGGTAGACCAAGCCCGAGAAGGATGCTGTAATAAATCACAGGGATGTATCCCAACACACATGGAGAGGGGTTTGTGTGTCCCCCCTCCCCCTCGTCCCCCAGAGGAGGAGTGTCGCTGGTGTTCTGTAGAGGGATCATTGTCAGTCGACATCAGTGCAGCGCTGTAAAGAGAAAAGAAGAGTTTGAAGTATATCTAAAGCAAAAAAATATGTTTTTAGTTTTGGATATGGTTAAAACCTCTGCTGTGCCCCATTGGGGGAAATTTCCCTTCACTTCCTGCTGTGTAGACACAACAGGAAGTGAGGAAAAATCTCTCCAAATTAGGACAACTTCTCCTTTAGACAGGAACTAGTGTCCCCATTGCAAGATGTCCCCTCTAGTCCTGTTACAACTCAAAATGTGGTATTTTTCCCTCGCTTTTAGGCCCAGTGACATTGGTTACCATCTCAGTGGGGATACAGACAGCTATAAAGACCTGACGAAGGGTGCTAACCCTTCCCCACCCCATCTGAAATTAAAAGCAAGGTGTACTGTATATATATTTAAAGGCCTAAACCTGAACCTGCAAAAAATGTGCAGCAAGAATGTTCCCTCACCACTCCCAGGAGTCGCATTTCTCAACTGGCCTCCTATAGGGTTCCTAGGGGTTCCTGGAGCATTAGGCAATGTCTACCTCTCAGAGGAGTAACCCCTGACACCAATGACCTCTTTAGCTATCTGTTAGTGAGACATCCTTCCCACTGACCACCTAAGTAAGGAGAATTCTTCCTACTGACCAACAGTGGGATGAGGCTCTTCTGCCATTGACCACCAATGTAAGGATTTCCTTCTCCACTGATCACCAGTCTAAGGAAAAACCCCTTCCACTGAATAAAAGAGGGTCCTTTTCCACCCACCACCAATATAAGAGGATCCTTCTCCACCCACCACCAATATAAGAGGGTCCTTCTCCACCCACCACCAATGTAAGAAAGTCCTTGTCCACCCATCACCAACATAAAAGGGTCCTTCTCCACCCACCACCAACATAAGAAGGTCCTTCTCCACCCACCACCAATGTAAGAAAGTCCTTCTCCACCCACCACCAATATAAGAAGATCCTTCTCCATCAATATAAGAGGGTCCTTCTCCATCAATATAAGAGGGTCCTTCTCCACCAATATAAGAGGGTCCTTCTCCACCAATATAAGAGGGTCCTTCTCCACCAATATAAGAAGGTCCTTCTCCATCCACCACCAACATAAGAGGGTCCTTCTCTACCCACCACCAACATAAGAAGGTCCTTCTCCACCCACCACCAATGT
Source organism: Rana kukunoris (assembly GCA_029574335.1). Taxonomy (NCBI): domain Eukaryota; kingdom Metazoa; phylum Chordata; class Amphibia; order Anura; family Ranidae; genus Rana; species Rana kukunoris. The sequence continues at coordinate 149,685,673 of CM056060.1, forward strand.
AAGAAAGTTCTTCTCCACCCGCCACCAACATAAGAAGGTCTTTTTCCACCCGCCACCAATATAAGAAGATCCTTCTCCATCAATATAAGAGGGTCCTTCTCCACCAATATAAGAGGGTCCTTCTCCATCCACCACCAACATAAGAGGGTCCTTCTCCATCCACCAATATAAGAGGGTCCTTCTCCACCAACATAAGAAGGCCCTTCTCCACCCACCACCAATACAAGAGGGTCCTTCTCCACCAATATAAGAGGGTCCTTCTCCACCAATATAAGAAGGTCCTTCTCCACCCACCACCAATACAAGAGGGTCCTTCTCCACCAATATAAGAGGGTCCTTCTCCACCCACCACCAACATAAGAAAACCCTTCTCCACTCACCACCAATATAAGAGGGTCCTTCTCCATCCACCACCAATATAAGAAGGTCCTTCTCCATCCCTCACCAATATAAGAGGGACCTTCTCCACCCACCACCAATATAGGAGGGCCCTTCACCATCCCTCACCAATATAAGAGGGCCCATCTTCACCCACCACCAACATAAAAGGGTCCTTCTCCACGACCACCAATATAAGATGGTCCTTCTCCATCCCTCACCAATATAAGAGGGTCTTTCTCCATCCTTCACCAATATAAGAGGGACCTTCTACTCCCATTACCAATATAAGAAGGTCCTTCTCCACCCACCACCAATATAAGAGGGTCCTTCTCTATCCACCACCAATATAAGAGAGTCCTTCTCCACCAATATAAGGAGGTGCTTCTTGAAACCCCACCAATATAAGAGGGTCTATCTCCATCCCCCACCAATATAAGAAAGCCCTTCTCCACTCACCACCAATATAGGAGGGCCCTTTACCATCCCTCACCAATATAAGAGGGCCCATCTTCACCCACCACCAACATAAAAGGGTCCTTCTCCACCGACCACCAATATAAGAGGGTCCTTCTCAATCCCTCACCAATATAAGAGGGTCCTTCTCCATCCACCACCAATATAAGAGGGTCCTTCTCCACCCACCACCAATATAAGAGGGTCCTTCTCCACCCACCACCAATATAAGAGGGTCCTTCTCCATCCACCACAAATATAAGAGGGTCCTTCTCCATCCACCACCAATATAAGAAGGTCCTTCTCCACCCGCCACCAATATAAGAGGGTCCTTCTCCATCCACCACCAATATAAGAGGGTCCTTCTCCATCCCTCACCAATATAAGAAGGTCCTTCTCCACCCGCCACCAATATAAGAGGGTCCTTCTCCATCCACCACCAATATAAGAGGGTCCTTCTCCACCCACCACCAATATAAGAGGGTCCTTCTCCACCCACCACCAATATAAGAGGGTCCTTCTCCATCCACCACCAATATAAGAGGGTCCTTCTCCATCCACCACCAATATAAGAGGGTCCTTCTCCACCCACCACCAATATAAGAGGGTCCTTCTCCATCCACCACCAATATAAGAGGGTCCTTCTCCACCCACCACCAATATAAGAGGGTCTATCTCCATCCCCCACCAATATAAGAGGGTCCTTCTCCACCCACCACCAATATAAGAGGGCCCTTCTCCATCCCTCAGATACCAAAGGTGAACTCCAGGAAAGAAGCGAAATACACCAATGGAATACATGGGATCTGTTTTTAATTTGTCCATCCAAACCTGAAATGTATGCAGCTGTGCCACATAGTCATTTATTCATGCAGACTTGTAAGGAAACTGAAATATCCACTTCACATTACCTTTTAGAACTAGAGCTTTGAAGATGGAGTCACATCTTGATTGGTATTAGTTTCCTAAAAAAAAAAAAAGTAATTTTATTTCGTTTTCATGTTTACTGTAACATGTAATCCGTTCTTCATGCTTCTCCAAATGCGTTAGAGATGGAGCCCTCCACCGGCGCACTGCGAGTGTTTGCTCTTCCTATTCCTACCATCTGTTCTATGGCTTAATGGTCGCGAAGCATCAGACGTGGATGAGTCTATGTGAAAGTAAATAGGTCCCTGGCACACTTCCATGACTGGGGACTGGTGACCAACATTAGAAAGTAATTAATTTATGAGGGACACCTTGGAGGGAAGGAGAAGATAAATGTGTGCGTCGCCCGATGCTTGTCCACCGCTAGTGCTGGGAGTGTTTTACTATGTTTTAGGCAAATAAGGCCAGGGGGTGCACTGAAACAAAAATGGGAGTAAAATGAGACCCACCGCTGGTGTCAGGGGCAGTTTGCATCTGCATGCCTTAGTGTGCTCATTTGCAGCCTAACTGTACCCATTTGCAGCCTCAATGTGCCCATTTGTAGCCTCACTGTGCCCATTTACAGTCTAACTGTGCCCATCTGCATGCCTCACTGTGCCAATTTGCAGCCTCATTGTACCCATCTGCATGCCTCATTGTACCCATCTGCATGCCTCATTGTGCCCATTTGCAGCTTCACTGTGTCAATTTGCAGCCTCATTGTGCCCATTTGCAGCTTCACTGTGTCCATTTGCAGTCTCACTTTGCCCATTTGCAGCCTCACTGTGCCAAATTGCAGACTCACTTTGCCCATCTGCAGCCTCACTGTGCCTCATGTACCCGATCGCCTGGTGTGTCGTGCAGTCTTAACTGCAGTCGGTGTCCGTCCAGTGTAACAAAGCCCCGCCTCCTCCTCACCACCTAATTTTACCACAAAAAACTGGGAAAACATATTGACTCGAGTATTAGCCTAGGATGGGAAATGCAGCAGCTATTGTAAGCGGAAAGGAGGGTCAACAATGCCCATCTGCAGCCTCACTGTGCCTATTGGTAGCCTCAATGTGCCCATCTGCATGCCTCACTGTGCCCATCTGCATGCTTCACTGTGCCAATTTGCAGCCTCACTGTGCCCATTTGTAGCCTCACGGTGCCCATCTGCATGCCTCACTGTGCCCACCTGCATGCCTCAATGTACTCATGTACCTGATCTCCCGCTGTGTCATGCAGTCTTAACTGCAGTCGGCGGCCGTCCAGTGTAACAAAGCCCCGCCTCCTCCTCGTCCGTGATAGACGGAACACTGATTCAGTTTCCCAGCAGTGAGTCAGTGTTCCATCTATCATGGACGAGGAGGAGGCGGGGCTTTGTTACACTGGACAGCCGCTGAATGACTGCATGACACAGCGGGAGACTCCAGTAAAAGCAGAGGGGGGCTTTTTCAGCACAAAAAGATCTGCAGAAAAACTTGGCTTATACTTGAGTATATAGGGTAGATAGGAAAGTACTGGTATATCATATTTACTTGTTTTTTTTTTTAAAAACATTGCATTTCTTCAGTTACTTCCCGCTTTCTTGCCTAGGCAAATGATATTATCCATCCCAGGAGTCTTCAGGAGGGGAGGAGGGGTTTTCTCAGCTAAGCACATTATCCTGCATGCATGCTTTAGTTGGAAAGTGGATGTCAGGAAGTAAATGCTACATGAATCAATTGCCCTTGTTTTTGGTTTGTGGTGCTTAAATGCAGTGAAGAGATCTGCTTTAAATCCCAACTCTTCACCTGGCTATCATTGGGGCCCAGTGGTTACCGTTGGTGCACTTAAAAAAAATAATATCAGTCAAACCTGCAGGCAGCAATAAGGCTAGTAGATGGCTATATCCTAAAGGCCTTAGCCTCTCTCTCTCTCTCTCTCTCACTCTCTCGCTCTCTAGCAGCAGATAGGAAATTCCCACAGCAGCACCTCACAGTCCCAGCGATACTGCAGCTCAGCGATAATTAAACGCCTTCAGTATGCTGAAGTATACAACTTTTAGGGATTTTCTGTAGAAATCGGGGATACGCGGTACCTGCAGTATCTATCCTAATGATCTACATACTCCCCCCCCCACCACCGTTATCCTTAGAACATTCCACCAAGTCATTAGTCTCTCAATAAGCCCCCCCCCCGAAGCTTAAAATTCCTCTTCTGCGCACGCCAGAATGGCTTGTTATGAGGATTGTGTCCATCCTATAAGACGCTTTATGCCGATCTCCGCGTTCTAATTAACCATTAAGCAGCAGCGTGTCCCCATTGATGAGTCCTGATCCTGCACCATGTGACAGGTCCCCGCGGGAAGCCGTCAGAACGACGCGCTGGGGGGTCATGTCACATGACTTTTAATTATCTTCCTCATAGATGGCGTAGAGCTTCCAGCCTGTGATGCCCCCCCGGCTGTGTGACCGGTTAGGGTGGATATTGGAGGAAATTGTAGCTTGAGGGGATTGTAGCACTTTGCAAATTGGAAATAGTAAGGAATCGAGAACATACATCCCAGGATAATGATCTAATCACACTATTGGGGTAACACGCAGCGACACACAGAAACGCATTGCGTTGCTGGAGATGCTGAATGCGCAGTTTTTTCTGTGTTGTAGTTTGTTGGGCAGCCCTTCAAATGAACAGGCTGCCCAACGCAGCACACATCAATGCTTGACGCAACGCACAATGTTGCACATACGTTGGTGCATTGCGGGGGACCAAACAGGTTTGTGAAAAATTACGTGATGCGCGATGTCGTTTTACAGCATGTGGCTTGTAGTGTTGCATGCAACTTTCCCCCCTTTCTTTGATTTAGACATAATAGGGCCTGGGGGTATCCTGAAGAGGGAGTGGGAGTTAAATAAGCCCCACAGTTGGTCTCAGTGGGAGCAGTAATTACCCCCAGCATTGGTCTCAGTGGGAGCAGTAATTACCCCCCAGCATTGGTCTCAGTAATTACCCCCCAGCATTGGTCTCAGTGGGAGCAGTAATTACCCCCCAGCATTGGTCTCAGTAATTACCCCCCAGCATTGGTCTCAGTACTTACCCCCTAGCATTGGTCTTGTTGTTAGTGGGATCCGTAATTACCGCCCAGCATTGGTGTCAGTGGAAGCAATGATTACCCCCAGCATTGGTGTCAGTGGGAGCTGAAATTACCCCTCCCCATCATTGTTGTCAGTGGGAGAAGCAATTACCTCCAGCAATGGTGCCACTGTGTACAGTAATTACCCCCCCCCCCCAGCATTGGTATCAGTGGGAGCAGTAATAACCCCCCCCCGTGTTGTTGTTAGTGGGATCCGTAATCATACCCCAGCATTGGTGTCAGTGGAAGCAATAATTACCCCCAGCATTGGTGTCAGTGAGAGCTGTAATCACCCCTCCCCATCATTGTTGTCAGTGGGAGCAGCATTTACCCCCCAACATTGTTGTTAGTAGGATCCGTAATTGCCCCCCAGCATTGGCATCAGTTGGAGCAATGATTACCCCCAGCATTGGTTTCAGTGTGTGCAGTAATTACCCCCCAGCATTGGTGTCAGTGTGTGCAGTAATTACCCCCCAGCATTGGTGTCAGTAGCCACAATAAAAACTGCTGGCATTGGTGGTCAGTGGGAGCTACCCCCCACCCCCATCATTGTCAGTGGCAGCAGCAATTACCCTCAGCATTGGTGCCAGTGGAAGCAGTAATTACCCCCCAACATTGATGTTAGTGGGAGTAATAGTAGTGTTGTTTAGTGTTGTGTTACACTCTACAAACTTTGGGTGTCCCGAATTCTGCGGGACTGTCCCACAGAATCCGGGACACTTTGCCACTCCTCACAATTGATGCCAGGCAAAGCCACGTCCTGACCTCAACTGGGCACCCAGTGATCGAGACAAGCCCAGGCAACCTTCAGGAGAAAGCGAATTTGCATTATAGCAGCCCCTCAAACCACCCCCCCCCCCTTATCTACGTCCCGGACAGAAGGTCTTCTGTTGGGTGAACGATGTTCTTGCATGTGACCGCTGTGTGTCAGGCGGCGGCGGGGAGGAAGCGGTTAATGGCGGCACGCAGGGAGCTGCACTTGGCTGATTTCATTAAAAACTAAACACAAATTATTATCGATCGCTTGAAGTAAATAAAGACATTAGCAATAATTGACGTTGTTAATATGTGCGCATTCTGGCTCTCCGCTTCCAGAAGCAGCCCACGGGGACAAATAAATTAAATATATTTCATGTTTTCAAGTGCGATCGGAGCGCCGGGAAGCGTTAACCCCTACGCCGCTGAGTGCAGCTACGGCGCGGCAAAGACCTTTCCGCAGCTTTGTGTTCAAAGTTGCATCTTAGGGTTACAGTGAGCAGTAATTGTTACCCCCTTAAACCTAACATTTGGCCCTAACCCTAACATTTAGCCCTAACCCTACCCCCATAACCCTAACATTTAGCCCTAACCCTACCCCCATAACCCTAACATTTAACCCTATCCCTAACCCTAACATTTAGACATAACCCTACCCCCTTAACCCTAACATCTAGCCCTAACCCTAACATTTAGCCCTAACCCTACCCCCATAACCCTAACATTTAACCCTACTCCTAACCCTAACATTTAGACATAACCCTACCCCCTTAACCCTAACATTTAGCCCTAACCCCTTAACCCTCACCCTAACATTTAGCCCTAACCCTACCCCTTAACCCTAACCTTACCCCCTTAACCCTAACATTTAGCCCTAACCCCTTAACCCTCACCCTAACATTTAGCCCTAACCCTACCCCCATAACCCTAACATTTAGACCTAACCCTACTCTCATAACCCTAACACTAACATTTAGCCCTAACCCTACCCCTAACCCTAACATTTAGCCCTAACCCTACCCCCATAACCCTAACATTTAACCCTACCCCTAACCCTAACATTTAGCCCTACCCCCATAACCCTAACATTTAACCATACCCCTAACCCTAACATTTAGACATAACCCTACCCCCTTAACCCTAACATTTAGCCCTAACCCCTTAACCCTCACCCTAACATTTAGCCCTAACCCTACCCCTTAACCCTAACCCTACCCCCTTAACCCTAACATTTAGCCCTACCCCCTTAACCCTCACCCTAACATTTAACCCTAACCCTACCCCTTAACCCTAACATTTATCCCAAACCCTAACATTTAACCCTAACATTTAGCCTTAACCCTAACATTTAGCCCTAACCCCTTAACCCTCACCCTAACATTTAGCCCTAACCCTACCCCCATAACCCTAACATTTAGACCTAACCCTACTCTCATAACCCTAATGCTAACATTTAGCCCTAACCCTACCCCTTAACCCAAAAACTAATATTTAGCCCTAACCCTACCCCCATAACCCTAACATTTAGCTCTAACCCTAACCCTAACATTTAGCCCTAACCCTACCCCCCTAACCCTAACATTTAGACCTAACCCTACCCCCTTAACCCTAACACTAACATTTAGCCCTACCCCCTTAACCCTCACCCTAACATTTAACCCTAACCCTACCCCTTAACCCTAACATTTATCCCTAACCCTAACATTTAGCCCTAACCCTAACATTTAGCCCAAACCCTACCCCTAACATTTAGCCCTACCCCTAACCCTAACATTTAGCCCTAACCCTACCCCGATAACCCTAACATTTAACCCTACCCCCATAACCCTAACATTTAGCCCTAACCCTACCCCTAACCCTAACATTTAGACATAACCCTACCCCCTTAACCCTAACATGTTAGCCCTAACCCCTTAACCCCCACCCTAACATTTAGCCCTGACCTTACCCCTTAACCCTAACCCTACCCCTTAACCCTAACATTTAGCCCTACCCCCTTAACCGTCACCCTGACATTTAACCCTAACCCTACCCCTTAACCCTACCCCCTTAAAGTGGAAGTAAACCCATCGATTTAACAGTTTCAAAAAGCAGTTACATTTCCGGCATGCCGGGATTGCCAACTGTCACATTGGTTGTGCTCTCAACTAAACTGTCAAACCATCCAATGGCTGGTATCATAACTGATCACATGTGCAGCACCATGGCAGTTGAAGATTAAACATAGGCCAATATGGCAGCTTCCTTGGCTGAAAATGATAGGTGGGTTTACTTACACTTTAACCTTAACATTTAGCCCTATCCCCTTAACCGTCACCCTGACATTTAACCCTAACCCTACCCCTTAACCCTAACATTTATCCCTAACCCTAACACTAAAATGCGACTTTTGACATATAAAGGTTCCTGCACTACTTTAATACGATTTGAGTGCCGGAGACTTCAAAGTCGCATCAAAGTCGCACTCTATGAACTGAACTGCCATACTTTTAGCACAAAAAACGCAAAGTAGTGCAGGAACATTTATGTGTCCAAAGTCGCATCATAGGGTTAGGGTTAAGGTTAGAGTTAAATGTTAGGGTTGAGGGTTACAGTTAGCGGTACTCATTAGAGTAATGAGGGTTCACGGTAATTGTTAGACATGTGCATTTGTTTTCCTTAGAATGCATTTTCGTCCGAAAATATAAAAAAATCGTTATCGTTTTAACAAACATTAACGAAAGTGCAAAAAACGAAAACCGAAAGATCCGACATAAAAAATGCTTTATTTTCATTTTTGTTGCGGTAAAAGTTAGATATAGAGAGATTCGACATTATAGGGAAAAGATTCGACATCATAGAGAAAAGATTTGACATTACAGAGAAAAGATTCGACATTATAGAGAAAAGATTCAACATTATAGAGAAAAGATTCGACATTATAGAGAAAAGATTCGACATTATAGGGAAAAGATTCGGCATTATAGAGAAAAGATTCGATATTATAGAGAAAAGATTCGACATTATAGGGAAAAGATTCGACATTATAGGGAAAAGATTCGACATTATAGAGAAAAGATTCGATATTATAGAGAAAAGATTCGACATTATAGGGAAAAGATTCGACATTATAGGGAAAAGATTCGACATTATAGAGAAAAGATTCGATATTATAGAGAAAAGATTCGACATTATAGGGAAAAGATTCGACATTATAGGGAAAAGATTCGACATTATAGGGAAAAGATTCGACATTATAGAGAAAAGATTCGACATTATAGAGAAAAGATTCAACATTATAGAGAAAAGATTCGACATTATAGAGAAAAGATTCGACATTATAGGGAAAAGATTCGACATTATAGAGAAAAGATTCGATATTATAGAGAAAAGATTCGACATTATAGGGAAAAGATTCGACATTATAGGGAAAAGATTCGACTATATAGAGAAAAGATTCGACATTATAGAGAAAAGATTCGACATTATAGAGAAAAGATTCGACATTATAGAGAAAAGATTCGACATTATAGGGAAAAGATTCGACATTCTGGGGAAAAGATTCGACATTATAGAGAAAAGATTTGACATTATAGAGAAAAGATTCGACATTATAGGGAAAAGATTCGACATTATAGGGAAAAGATTCGACATTATAGGGAAAAGATTCGACATTATAGAGAAAAGATTCGATATTATAGAGAAAAGATTCGACATTATAGAGAAAAGATTCGACATTATAGAGAAAAGATTCGACATTATAGAGAAAAGATTCGACATTATAGGGAAAAGATTCGACATTATAGAGAAAAGATTCGATATTATAGAGAAAAGATTCGACATTATAGGGAAAAGATTCGACATTATAGGGAAAAGATTCGACATTATAGGGAAAAGATTCGACATTATAGAGAAAAGATTCGACATTATAGAGAAAAGATTCGACATTATAGAAATAATAGATTCAACATTACAGAGATTAGATTTCGATTTATGAGAAAATAGATTCGACATTATAGGGAAAAGATTCGACATTATAGGGAAAAGATTTGACATTATAGAGAAAAGATTCGACATTATAGAGAAAAGATTCGACATTATAGAGAAAAGATTCGACATCATAGAGAAAAGATTTGACATTATAGAGAAAAGATTCGACATTATAGAGAAAAGATTCGACATCATAGAGAAAAGATTCGACATTATAGAGAAAAGATTCGACATTATAGAAATAATAGATTCAACATTACAGAGATTAGATTTCGATTTATGAGAAAGTAGATTTGACATTACAGAGAATAGATTCGACATTATTAATAGTCATACAACATTAGAATTCTTGTAGGCGGAATATTCGAATGGAAATGTACGATTCGACGTAAAGATTCGACGTTCCGTCGAATATTCTTTTGACCATTCGACAGAAACCAAGTATTATTGGATTTTCGGACGAAAGTTATTCCCCAACGAAAAATGAAATAAACCAAAACGATTTTCAGGAGTAACTAAATAAATTTATTTCCCAAACGAAAAAACAAAACAAAATATTCCAGTCTGCGCATGTCTAGTAATTGTTAGGGTTAGCGCTTTAATACTAACAAAAACCCTAACTTTAACCCTAACCCTAACATTTAGCTCCAACCCTAACATATAAAGGTTCCTGCACTACTTTGATGTACCTTTGATGCTACTTGAGTGCCAGAGACTGTAAACTCGCATCAAAGTTGCACTCCCTGAACAAAACTGTCATCCTTTTAGCCAAAAAAAAAAACGCATCAAAAAACGCAGCACTTCGTTCTTGGTGCTGGTCCATTGAAGTCTATTACATGCAAAACACAAACTACTGCAGGGAAAAAAAAATCCCTGACCCTTTCCAAAAGGGGCACCGGCTCAAAACACACGGATGTTAACAAGTTCCATAGGAAACCACGTTTGACTGTAGTGCGTTTCTGCAATACGCATAGGTGTGAACCAAGGGTCAGCCTCACTTTCCACCTCCGTGACCTGACACTTTTTTTCTTGCCTATTCAGGGAGAAATTCTTTCAGTTCCTGTTAGATTTCTGGGCCAGGAAATGAGGGGAGATCTCACAAACGGGGGCCTCTCCTGTGCTGGGTATTCACCTGGTGCCCCGATGACGTCATATGTGACAAAACACTTTGGGCCGGATTCACGTAGAGCAGCGCATCTTTGTGCGGGCGTATGGCATATCTACTTTACGCTACGCCCGCGCAACGTTGAGAGGCAAGCATGCTATTCACAAAGAATATGCGCTCAACGTTGCGCCGGCGTAGCGTATAGTTGTCGGCGCACATTTGGACTTACGTCGGCGTATCTGGAGATACGTCGGCGTAAGTCTTTCGTGAATCCGGCCCATAGGGCGGAGCCACATACTACCACTAATAGCTGAAGGAGGGAATTGTTGTCAAACCCCCGGAAAGGCATTATTTGTGGAAGAAAGATGGATGGATGGTGTAGAAGACCTCCACCAAAGTTCTGGTTTGGGGTCTCCATCACACCTCTTGCAGATCAGTTGTCCTTTCTGCCCAAAATGTGCAACTCACTATTCCTGAAAGAATGTCCCCTTTTCCTTAAGGTGTAGGAGTGCCGACCTGTAGAAATGTCCCTCCTATGTTGGGCAATTTGTTAAGAAATTGATTTGTCTCTCCAATGTCCAGGTCTTTGCATTCCTCACTACACTACATAAGACTACATTAGACTACACTACATTACACTACGCTACATTAGACTACACTACACTACACTACACTACATTACACTACACTACATTAGACTACACTACACTACATTACACTACATTAGACTACACTACACTACACTACATTACACTACATTAGACTACACTACACTACATTAGACTACACTACTCGACCAGGCCTTCTGTTGGATGAGAAGGCCTGGCTCACAGTCTCCTAAAGGTGTTCTATCGGGTTGAGATCAGGACTCTGTGCAGGGCAGTCTGATCTGTATACTGTCTCCTGTATACTCCCTGATCACTCTCTGTGTGTATCCTGTATACTCCCTGTTCACTCTGTGTGTATCCTGTATACTCCCTGCTCACTCTCTGTGTGTCTCCTGTATACTCCCTGTTCACTCTCTGTCTGATCTGTATACTCCCTGTTCAATCCCTGTCTGATCTGTATACTCCCTGATCACTCTCTGTGTGTCTCCTGTATACTCCCTGTTCACTCTCTGTCTGATCTGTATACTCCCTGTTCAATCCCTGTCTGATCTGTATACTCCCTGATCACTCTCTGTGTGTCTCCTGTATACTCCCTGTTCACTCTCTGTGTGTCTCCTGTATACTCCCTGTTCACTCTTGGTCTAATCTGTATACTCCCTGTTCACTCTCTGTGTTGCTCCTGTATACTCCCTGCTCACTCTCTGTGTGTCTCCTGTATACTCCCTGTTCACTCTCTGTCTGATCTGTATACTCCCTGTTCACTCTCTGTCTGATCTGTATACTCCCTGATCACTCTCTGTGTGTCTCCTGTATACTCCCTGTTCACTCTCTGTCTGATCTGTATACTCCCTGTTCAATCCCTGTCTGATCTGTATACTCCCTGTTCACTCTCTGTTTGATCTGTATACTCCCTGTTCACTCTCTGTCTGATCTTTATACTCCCTGTTCACTCTCTGTTTGATCTGTATACTCCCTGTTCACTCTCTGTCTGATCTGTATACTCCCTGTTCACTCTCTGTTTGATCTGTATACTGATTGTTGGATAAATTGAAAAGATAACGTTTTCCTTTTGGTCCCCATTTCAGGCACACAGGTAAGGAATACAGCGCTCTCTCGGTTCGGAGGTAATCTCGTCTTCCCCGATGTTCCGCAGCGCTCCATGATCATGGATGGGAAACCAGATAGTCCTCCTGTGACAGCGCTCCGTTATATATGACCTCATTATATTCCCAGCACGCGGTGATAACGTTGGGTCGCGTATCTCAGAGAATCGACGTTCCGTGAAATTTTATACTCGCAGACGATATTGCTGACACGGCGATCATCCGCCGCGAGGAGCCCAGCGCTGCGCACAGACTCGGTGCTGGTGAATCCTCAGAGGATGTGGGAGACGGATTGTTCTCCTTTTATTTTAGGGGTGATTGAATCTTAATGTCGGTGTATTCGCTGAGTGCGATGTATAGAGCGCTCATCATCAGAACCATGGGGGGGGGGGGAGGGGAGGGGGTGTTATATACCCTTGATTTGGGCATTAGGGACAGAAATTCAGTTTTTTAATAATAATTTTATTGAGAGAGAGAGAGGCAGGGAGAGAGACAAAAGGTGTGAGAGAGGAAAAGAAAGAGAATGAGAAAGAGAAAAAGGGGGAAGAGAGAAAAGGGGGGAGAGAAGAGGAGGAGAAGAGGGGGGGGAGAAGAGGGGGAGAGAGAAGAGAGAGTAAGAAGAAAAGATTGTAAGAGAAAAAAGAGGGAGAAAAAAATGGGAAAGAGAGAAAAGGGGGGGAGAAGAGGGGGGTAGAGAAGAGGGGGGAGAGAGAAGAGGGGAGAGGTAGAAGAGGGGGAGAGAGAAAGGAGAGACAAAAAGGGGAAAGAGAGAAAAGGGGGAGAGAAAAGAGGGGGGAGAGAGAAGAGGGGAAGAGAGAAGAGAGAGAAAGAAGAAAAGATTGTAAGAGAAAAAAGAGGGAGAGAAAAATGGGAAAGAGAGAAAAGGGGGGTAGAGAAGAGGGGGGAGAGAGAAGAGGGGAGAGATAGAAGAGGGGGAGAGATAGAAGAGGGGGAGGGATAGAAGAGGGGGAAAGAGAAATGAAAGAAAAAGGGGAAAGAGAGAAAAGAGGGACAGAAAAGAGGGGGAAGAGAGAAGAGGGGGAGAGAGAGAAGAAAACTGTAAGGCCTCGTACACACGAGGGGATATGTCCGCTGAAAACGGTCCGATGGACCGTTTCAGCAGACATCTCCGATCGTGTGTATGGGCTAGCGGACAGATTTGTCCACCCGACAGATTTCAAAGCATGCTTTGAAATCTATCCGGTGGGAATCTGTCCGCCCGACATGTCTGCTGGTTAGTACACTTACCAGCAGACATGTCTTCCCGCACCGCCGCCGAATGGATTCGGCGCATGCGCGGAAGTGTTTTACTTCCTGGTGCGGTGACGTGGCGGTGACGTGGCGGCGTCAACGTCACCGCCGCGTCACCGCCACGTCACCGCCACGTCACCGCGCCGTCCGGCGGCGGGGAATTTGATCCGATGGTGTGTACACGCCATCGGATCAAACTCCCGATCGGACATATCCGATGGAAATGGTCCACGGACCGTTTTCATCGGATATGTCCGATCGTGTGTACGAGGCCTAAGAGAAAACAGAGGGAGAGGGAGAAAAAAGAGAGAGAGAGAAAAGAGAGAAAGAAAAAAGAAAGAGAAAAGGGGAGAGAAAAAAAGGGGGAGAGGAAAAGAAGAGAGAATAGAGGGATAGAGAAGAGAGAGAGGGAGGAAAAAGAAGATAATGAAAAGGGAGAGAGACAGAGAGAAACGGGAGAGAAAAAGAGGGAGAGACAAGGGGGAAAGAAAAAAGGGGGAGAGAGAGAGAAGAAGAAGAGAAAAAAGAGGGAGAGAGATGAAAGAGGGAAGAGAGAAAAGGGGAGGGGGGAGAGAAATGAGAGAGGGAAAAGGGGGAGTCAGAAAAGGAGAGATAGAATAGAGCGATAGAGAAGAGCGTGAGAGAGAGAGAGAGAGAGAGAGAAAGGGAGGAAGAAGAAGAAGATAATGAAAAGGGAGAGAGAGAAAAAGAGGGAGAGAAAAGAGGACAGAAAAAAGGGGGGTGGGGAGAGAGGAGAAGAGAAAAAAGGGGAGAGAGAAAAGGATTGCTTTTCCTTTCAGCCAATCGAGTAACGAGTCTCAGAGGTCCATATAGTGAACTTGGTGTTGAGTTATTCACTTTAAGGTCAACACTGAGGACAAGGGGGCACTCTTTACGTCTGGAGGAAAAGAGATTTCACCTCCAAATACGGAAAGGTTTCTTCACAGTAAGAGCTGTGAAAATGTGAAACAGACTCCCTCCAGAGGTGGATCTGGCCAGATCAGTAGATTGTGTGCAAGTGGTATCTCGCGCCAAAATAATTGTGTGGTGCTAAATTAAAGAGCTGCTACCCTAAAATAATCAATGATTACCTGAAATTGGGATAGGGGGTGGGTGCGCTAGTAAATAAACATATTAAGAAACAATAAAGGTACATAAGTGTGAATACAAATATTGTGATGCTAGATGATCTAGCGTGAAAGTCCATAAGAGCCGTTCATGTCAGTATTGGAAAATCAACATAGAAGGCACACACGTGATATAAAATACAAATTGAATATGCAAAATAAATACAAGTGTGAATTTTTTTTCCTGTGAGTCCATATAAAGATCTTAAGTGAATCAGATCAGGTTTGATGTTCATGTGATGTGTAGTCCACCTTCACCAATGCATATGTTCAACACCCAAGGTGAATGAGTGAAATGGTTCCTTACCAGATGAAAATGACCCTTAATTTGTTACCAAAAGAAGGAGTCATGAACAGCTTGTGCAGTAATCCCTGCAAATGCAAACGCGTCCTGGTGCTGGATGTGCTTGTATTCAGATGGGTTCCAATGGTCACATGCAATAATAAAATGATGCCAACATAGTGTAACCAGTTTATTTAAAATTAAAAGAAAGTATAAAACCGCCGATTGGCTGCTTACATTGAGTTGTGCCCCAAACCCGGCACTGAGGCTAAGTCGCGTGGGAGATAAAAGTAACTGGGGAACGGGGAAGAAAAAGACCCCGAGACAACTGAGTGAGGGAATTTTTAATCTTGCGGGGGTTGATCTTTCCAGTGCAGAATTGGAAGTACTTTCGCAAGGCATGAAATTCTGTCCAGATAAAAACATAAATAAATTTGAGGTATTCATTGAAGTAGAAAAATACGTGAGGAAATTGAATATTACAAAACATTTCTCACAACAAAATAGTATTACACCAATTCCAGCAAATGACAATTTCATACATACAGGGTTAAAGAACAACTCAGTGTTCAACCCCAAAAAAGGAACGCATCATCATGTAGAGCAGGGGTGTCAAACTTAATTTCATCGAGGGCCGCATCAGCATTACGATTGCCCTCAAAAG